>JASANG010001486.1:0-128542 GCA_030248215.1 Enoplolaimus lenunculus
GACTGACAATTCCTTACGTAAGATACTGGAACAAAGCCTAAATGCTCTCTAATTTTTAAGGACAGTCTAATGACCAGAAGGCTGGAAGCAACATAAATTCCCCGTCTCGATCTCATGTAAACTAAGATTTGTTACCACCTGAAGCAGTTTCATACAATTCGACAAAATATATTCGATGCCTAGCTATGCTGTTATTAGCTGCAAATAGTAAAACAATGTTAACAAGAAAACTTTGATATATAAGAATGCGCAAATGCGCACAGTATTAGTCTTTTATACGCATACCTGCAACGCGTTAATATTCAAACCATACAGCTAGTTAGGTAGGGCCGTCAGTACCATAACATGTTGCCGTAGGTTAGGACATTTTATTCATTCAAGTTACCTATTAAATTCGTTTTGACGGTGTGCCAGAGAAGCTAACGAATATAAAAAGACATTTCCAATTGCCCGATTTTCTTCATGTTTACCTGTGGCTGCGACTTTTGCTTCAAAAAGTTTCTCATTCCGTTGACCGTTGCATTCTGGCAGGTTATAATATAACTGTTAAATGCTAGTTATGAGGAGAAGTTTCGATATATAGATCGCGAAGTATCGATGGACTAGAAAGCTCTGCAAACAAATCTTTTGTTGCATATTGAGCGTAACATGTGCTCATATAACGATTGCCAAAGGTAGCCTGAAAATGCTGTCTGGTAGATGTGTCTAAACAAGGTAAATTGTGTACAATTTTTGAAAGAAAATGGATCGATTTGTAAAGAACGGTGTAATTACTTTGCTAATTTGTAATATTAGTGAGTCGACATTATTTGCTGAGAGTAATTTCCTCCCAGTCAGTAGCGGATCCAAAATTTAACGAGGTGACATACTTTCCCATCAGAATTTCTTATGATAAAATGGTAAGGCCCGTCTTGTAATTTCCGCCCTCAGACATTTTTTTGTAAAAAATACAATTTTTACCCTCAGAAATTTTTTTGAGATAAAACCTTAGAATTTTTGTCCTAAGAAAATTTTTTGGTGAAAAAATGATAAGGTCCTTACGTAAAAATTTTTGTGTTTCATAACATTTTCAAGACCGCTTCTCCTCAGAAATTTTTGGATCCGCCTCTGCGCCCAGGGTATACCACGATATTTGTAGACTAAAGTACCTCCCGGACGGTACATAAAGCGCCCTTTTTAAAGAGTTACAAATGACCAGACCGCTTTCCAACAATTGTAGCACCGTATAGGCACATGGATAGAATTTGGTCTTTTTACTTTTGTTCGCGACCACAGAACTAAGTTGTGTCAGTAAAGGTAGGAACCGGGACATCTGACCTTTCTACCAAGCAGCTGGAAAAGCGGGCTAGAGCGGGGATCGAACTCTCAGCCTATGGAACCGTAAGCGAGCACTCAACCACTGCGCTACGCAGCCCGCCTCTCCAACTGCATGCTTCGTCGACTATATGTGTCGACCGTATGCTGCCAGCCAGCATACATACAGTGCACTGCACTATATTGCATGTGCACATAACGGACAAGCATGTCTCACATGCTTACATGCCCTTATTTTCAACAAGGTCGTCCCTTGACCGTCCATCCTATTTTCGACTGGATACCGTGCTCATAGCGCGGCAATTTGCAATTGCACTCACGACGTAGCCCCCATGTCAGTCTAGGTAGGAACCAAGGGACATCAGACCTTTTAACCAAGCAGCTGGAAAAGCGAGCTAGAGCGGGGATCGAACTCTCAGCATACGGATCCTTAAGCGAGCACTCTACCACTGCGCCACGTAGCCCGCCTCTCCAACTGCATTTTTCGTCGACTATATGTGTGCAATGCACATGGACAAGCATGTCTCACATGCTTACAAGTTGTATATTTCGCGAAGCACAGTTAATACTAGAGGAATGCTTTTAGGAATAAAATCCTAGCAAATTATAGCAAGTACTATAATAATGTACTATGAATCAAAATGAATGATCTCAAAATTTATCACGTGTTGCTAGACGCTGTCCTTATCATTATTGGTTAGTTAGTAGTACGTTAAACTATTAGTTTTCTTAAGGTTTAGTCGGCTATATTTGTCGACAAGTATGTTGCCGGCTAGCATCAAACGCAATGTGCATTGCATAGCATATATGTGTTTTCAGCATGGCTACCAGTCGTGTTTCTGAAAAACCTTGCTACTCCCAGTCAACGTGGGTTTTTTTGCGACGATGACTCCATTCGATATCCGTATCATTCCTCAACAGTTCAGTCAGTTACGTTATATGTTGTCGGATATGGCACCGCTGCTCTCGTGGTAAAGTTTGCAATATTGATTTTCTTGGTTTCACAGTATTACCGGATACCAAAAGATGACTGGAGCTGGATACTACACTCTCCAGCCAAATCCGAATTGTATATTTGGCATCAGGGGCGATTTAAAAGAGAAAATCAAAATTCCTTAGGGTCATCAAAACTTGTAATTGTAGTGTAGGCATTAAACTTTTCTATATTCATAACTTTTTAGATTGTTCTGGTTGAAGGTTATAGAGCGATTTTATATGAGAAACGTAAATACGGCAGACCAAGTGCACCTCGACACAGACTGAACAACAAAAGTATACCGTATTTTTGGTCTCAAATCTATATTTATATTGGTAAGTTGAAAAGCAGTAAACCGAGACAACTAGAAATAGAATTTTGTTGCTTATCCAAAAAATTTTCAAGCATTGTCATTTTACACAATTTTGTATTAAAGTAGTACAATTTCTTTTCCGATTTTTCAGGCAGGGAACACAAGAGTTTTTATTTTCGCCACATGTTATATCCTTTGTTGTGTTGTGGATCGCTTCAAATGAAAATATTACCTACTTGTTGTGTATAACGCTACATAGTTAAGGTCTATGTTTCGTATGAATAAATTGTGAAAGTCGAAAGTGTATGTGTACAGTATTTTAATTGCTGTGTTAGTCTATTCGCAAGCTCTGACTTAGTGAACAGCGCGATTTCAAAATTTTGAAATAGTTTTGTTCGTAACTCCTTTATTATCTCTTTAGGATATCTGGTGCTTGGTGGTGCATTTTGTTCGGTCATCGTAAATATCAGTAAATATACCGTTGGTCGCTTAAGGCCCCATTTCCTTGACGTTTGTCGACCAAATTTGACCAAATACTGCGGGCCATCGAGTTTAATAAAACCATTTGTTGTTGATTTTGAATGTGCAAGTCATGATACAGATCGGCTCAGAGATGCACGGTAAGTTATAACATATGACTCTAAGAATAGATGTTTGCTTTCCAAGGTCACGGACGTAAATTCGGCCTCGGCCTCGTTTTTTTAACCGAGACGGCCCATCCCTGATAGTGTTCGAATTTTGCCCAAATGTCATTACAGTGAGGTAAATCTGTGGTTTGTAGTATTTTTCGTTTTAGTCACAATCGTTATCATTGGTTTCTTATTCATCTATTAATGTTATGTGTATTTCTCGAGGCCCTTTGCTATATATGCAACAGAATTTTAATAACGAGGCATCAAAACCCCACTGATACCATGTTTTAGATTGCTTTAGGTTGTCTTTTCCATCTGGCCATGCTGCTTATTCATGCTTCACAATGATGTATTCTGTGGTAAGTATCTTTGTGCTCAAATTTTCGTGCTTTGTTAACCATACGTTTTGTGTGTTTAACATGTTTTACGTTTCAATACATTGTGTACTGTTTAAATAAACGGTGTACAGGTGCATTAAGATAGAAAAATAGTTTCAAATCTAAAGATCTCGTTTTCTTGAAGATAATCCCATGTATAGATGTAAACCGAGTGTAATATTATTGATCGTGCGAATTCTTATGTTGTTGTACCACATTTTTGTTGCTTTCAGCTTTATCTTGAAGCCCGCGGTGGGTTTTTAATGGTTTCACGCATGACACGCCCTGTCATTCAACTAGTCTTACTTTCACTCGCATTGTTCACGTGCCTGTCACGAATTTCAGACTACAAACATCATCCGTTTGATGTTTTTGCTGGTGCCGCGTTGGGTCTCAGCGTAGCAGTTATTTTGGTAAGCCATATTACGTACTTGTATTTAAATATTTTGCATATAGCTAGTGGAGGGCAGAATTGGTTAAAAATCAGCTCTGACATCTCCGACGTGGTGTTGTTTTGCATAACGATAACATAGCTTGCCTGACCTATACATTTGTGGATTTTTGGCTGCAACTGGTGTATGTTGAATAGTTTGTGAAGCTTATGCAAGAAGAAACTAACGCAATATTTATTGTGAACAATGAGAAGCTGACCAAGCGAATTGTTCTGTCTTAATTTAGTCGTTTTATATTGAGTATTGGGAATATCGAATTTTTAAAGTTTTATTCGTTTTGAAGTTCATTAGCAGTATAGAAGTTCGGAGGCGCGACCACACATTAATATGCCGGTTCCAAATTTTAAAAGCGAACCTTTACTGACTCCATTCTTGAATAGCTGAATAAGATTTTGATGTTTCGGTTATGCAAAGCTTTAAATATCTGGGCAGTTGATAGACTTTTTTAATTTTGGATTTTAGGGCCTGCGCGTTTTGAAAGTTTTTGATCAACATTTGCACAAAGGACACTTTCCAGATGTAGTGGAAGAGTACAATGACGGGTGTAGTTACGAAGAAAATCGGCAAACACCAGTGACAAACGTAACCAGTGCTGAATATTCTTGTTCCGCTTAGTGCGCCATGTGGTTAGGATTAATCATAATGCTATCGGGTTAAAGTTTCATGATTTGTTTTCTAATGTAAATAATGGTTTTGGTGATATGATGAAACGTGAAATCATTTTGGTAATGGAGGATTAGTGTAACAATTTTTAGTTTTTCGTTTTTTACTAATGCTGAGCATAGTGATTTTGTGTAAAACCTTGTAACAAAGATTTATTTTTGGTTGATATGTTGAGCTTGGGACCCATATTGTCAGACGTATGTAGCACTTGCATGTCGCCAGTTAGTGATAGATTTTCGAACTTCCTAACTGCAACAGTTGCGGGTCTCAAAAATTGCACGGAAGTAGGTCTCAAATCAAAGCTTATCATGTCCGGAATTTCGAAGCTCTGCGTTCAGTGATTCAAATGTTACAAGACCTATCACCCAGGGTGCGACCGGATCGCAAAAAACCGGATACCGGATTCGGATAGTGATTTTTTTACCGGAACAGGATGTTAACCGGATAGTGTGTTTTTTAAATAAATCAATTTTTAGCACGTTAATGCGTCAGTATATAAATGTTAATTTATCTTTAGTGAACGGAATATGGCGTTTATATGTATAAGGAACGTGTCCTAATGCTTGAAAATAATTTTGTGAAGCTGCAAATAATTGGTTTGTTTCGATAATAAAATCCGAATCGCTGCCTTAACTATACGCAAAAATACTGCTTTATAACTTGACATTTACGAAATCATCACCGAAATCCGGTATCCGGTAGGTTTATACCGGAACCGGATTCTTGTTTTTTGCCGGATATTAAACAGAAGCCGGATATCCGGTCGCACCCTGCGATCACCATTTGGTGATAGGTGCTAGAACAATTAGAGAATACGAGCACAAGTAATTAGCGTTAGGTAACAGCTTATTCACATCACGGGTCATGTATAGAACAGGGTTAGAACAGCACCATAAGCATATTCCTAAGCCTAAGCGTAAGGATGCGCCTATTCCTAAGCCCAAGCAAAAAGTTAGTATAAAGCGTAAACTTTGTCTATTAACAGCCCAAAACGATCCGGCCCTATTCTATTCATTGGCCCACATCGTAATAGTGAAAGTCCGATATGACCTGGTATACTACTCGATACCGCTGACTAATGCCGTTATGCAGTCTCAGGGTATACAATGAGGTTAATGACTACATACTGCGTTGACTTAGTAAAGGCGTTTGCACTAAACTTGTAAAACTGTCCTTGTACGGAATTGTATCTGGGTGATGAAACAACTAAAGCACAAGTCGATGATATGCGCATTGAGGAATAGTATGCAAATGATGCGTCATTGCATGGTACGAAATATTGCGCCGCGTTTTGCGTTTAGCGAGACCATCTTCACTTTTGGGTGGTCTATATCAAACGCAATAAAGAGGAAACCAAATGCCGGTGACTGGAGAATATACCAGGAAAGTGCTACGTGCCCTGGACACGTTCTTTCGTATACGCAACGTGCCTACGCTGCATACTCTTTTTCCAATGTGGACACTGTCCACTCTTGCTTAAATTAATTACAACAGCTTGTCTATTTTGAAATTCGTTGTAAAGTTCGATAAGTTGCGTAACAAAATTACGTAATTAATAGATGTTTCGCAATGATTAAAAAGATTAAGACTTTACCTTGCCTCGTTCTACGATTTGCAGATAAAGCATGACGCGCAAAATAAGCAAGCAGTTCAGCTGCTGTATTTGCGTAACATACCGCAGCAACCAGCAAAATTAACGTGAAACGGAACCTAGTTGCATGTTTATAAGTGCTAGCGGTAGAATCGTGAACTAAATTTCACTATGGTGACAGCCTATTTTGATTTTCGTTTATTTTTGAATTTGTTAACTAATGCGACGGTTTGTAGTGCTGGAAACTTACTGTGATGACTTAAGGTTACTGGTCATTGGCTGGGTTTCCAAAACCGTACTTAAGTACGACTTAGTACTTAAGTACGTGCTAAGTAATTACTTAACCATTTTGCCGTTTTTAGAAGCATACTTAAGTTCAGTAAATGCCCAAGCCGTTAAACAAATTTGGTATGTTACAGATTAACAGTTCAAGTATATTTAGCTTGTTCTATTGGAATTAAAGGCTGATGGCGCCTCCGTTAATGTATAAAGCAAAACTATTATTTTATTGTTATGACCATGGCTCACATTTGGGGTTTATTCGTTTTTGTTAAAATAGGATTTGTTTTACTCCTTATGGTGTATAGAGATTGCGGGCAACTTAGTTTAGTGGTTTGAGCACTGCCTCGGCAATATGTTTATCGTGAAGTTGAATTTGGTTGCAGCGAACAAAAATCTCGTAAATGATCATTACAGTACTGAATAGGTTTTGATTTAATTTACTTGAATATGATATGATTTTGTTGTTATTTCAGGATAAACTTGAATTGGATGTTATTCCGCCGTGTACACCTTTGCTTTCAACATGACAAGTTACGTTTTTTGTATTTCGGTAATATTAGTGACCACTGTCACTTCGAGGGACGTAACAGTAGGATAAGCATATTCCTAGTGACCACTTTCACTTCGAGGGGCGTAACAGTAGTATAAGCATATTCCTAAGTTTCAGCGTAAGGATCAGCCAATAACTAAGCCTGAACCTATGTAGGAAAGTTAGGCTAAAGCTTAAGCTTATCTGTTATAGTCAGATGAAAAATGGTTCACCCTTCAAAGTAACATTGGCCATATTAATGATGTATCAAATGGAAAATTTATTTATTGAATGTGTTTTTGTAGCATATATTGGTTGTCGTAGTCTTTTGATTGTAAGCTTTTGACTTTATCCCTGCTTGGCAGCGTTGTTCAAACTGGTATAGCGAACTGTTTTAGCTGCGGGTCTAAAATATATACTTGTGCGTAAACAGAGGTAAGCTTCTATGCTAACTGTTCTCTGGTTCCAAAAAAAATCTGCAAGACCTGATGGACACTTACTCTATTCTAGTTCCACGGAAAAACGTTTCGCCCATGATCTTTACATGGGCCAGCTATTAAATATCAAAGTTTTAACCTGGCTGCTGTTGATGTGCCTTAGAGTTATATCTTTAAATAAAGAGAGCTTGTTTTCGATGGGTCGCAGAGCTGGTATGTACGTTATATATAATGAGCTTTGTTAACTTACTATTTCTACCAAATGTGGAAATTGGTATGAGCTTAAAGTATTTCCAAGATCAAATTGTGTAGAATAAATTTTAGCTAGTGAAATTTGTTAACACTTAAACGTATTAAATGTAGTACTTTGTTATATAAATGATTAAGACAACAATTTCTGAAATATAAAAGACAAATATGTCTGAAATATAAGAGATTTACCAGCGAACCTGACCTCAGCAAAATTGGATGCGAATACCCTAATTTTACCATGTAAGGTACGTCCAAGACGTAAATTTATGTGGGGGGAGCTTAAGGTCAGCCCGGAAAAGCTTTTAAATTCGATTCCTTACACCTTTAGAATACAAGCGGAGCACCTTTTTCACATACATAAAGTCACAATTCTTCACTAGTGTCTTAATTTGCAATCATAGCAGTTTCTTGAACATAAAGACATTAATTTATCTTTCAATCATTTCTGACACGAAACTCTGAGCCGTTTAAACAAATTTCGGTAGTTTGGTAGGAAAAATCACATGCATACTTTCGGTTGGGAAAAGTGGAAAATTCACATGCCTGAATATTGAATAGTTTGGTGTGGGAAAAGAGGTGTAGGCGAGATTCGCAAAACAGGAAAAGTGGAAAAGTTTAGGTTTTCTCTAGGTCAGGTGGAAGGAATTGTTTGGTTGGTCCGGTGGAAAATTGGGAGTTTTTCATTGTGGGAGATGGAAGGCGTGGAAACCCCTCATTCTGAATAGTATCCCTTCAAATCCCATGGAGTCCCACAATTTGTCTTAAATATACGTGAAAGATTGTGGCAGGGGAAACTTTTCCATTATCGGGGGAAACCAGAAAAGTGTCTGAATTCTATACGTTTTAAATTTTCAACTTTTCCCGTTTACCAAACAGAACCTATCGTTCAGGTTTTCTCTAACAATCAGGGTGCAACCGGAGGTGGTAAATACCGGAGCCGGAGGTGAGACGAAGTTATGTAGTAAAAATGATGGTTAGTTCATTTTAGCCAATATCTGCAATATGTTGGTAAGTATGTTGTTTGGTACGTTAATTTTCTGGGAAATTTTGGAAATTCTTTTCTGAAAATTGTGACAAAAGTAGACAAATTTTGCTATATTCTGCAGAAATTTTACTACCGAAGTTTCCGGAACCTCCGGCAAAAATTCTACCGGAGCCGGAGACCGATTTTCTGCCGGTGCCTTAGCCGGAGGCAGACCTGCGGTTGTATCCTGTGACAACCCAGTGAAAATCATAGGAGTTTAAATTGTCCCCTTTTCCCGTTTTCGACACAAAATCTACTTCCCTACCTGGGAAAACCTATACGTATTATATTTTCTACTTTTCCCGGTTTCCAAACAAAACCGCTTCAGGTTTTCCCTACCAACCCAGGAATAACCTAAGCGTATAAATTTTCCACTTTTCCCGTTTTCCAAACAAACTTTACACTACCCCTACCGAACGAGGTAAATATCCAGGCTTATGAATTTTCCACTATTTTCCAGTTTGCCCAGGCAAACTTAATGCTCCTGCTCAATATACATGAGCCAAACTTGCGATATACAGAAAATGTGTGTATACTCGAAACTTTTAAAGATATTCGTCATATGTCTATATGACCAGCATAATAGTTAATACATAACACATTTAATACCAATTAGTAACCTCGGTAGTTAATAGATCCCTTCAAATCAAATAATCATTGAAAATTGCTTAATTTACCCGGTAAGTTTCGGTCAGCGCACAACGCTACAATATAGGAAATTGACGCGTATTGGATATAATGAAAACTCGGTGTTCTGTGGGACTAGAAAAAAGTAAGCTTAAGTTTTAGACTATTTTTGTGCTTGGCTTAACCTTATAGGCTTAGGCTTAGGAATAAACTCATTCTTACGCTTAGCCTTAGGCTTAGGCTTACGCTTACGCTTAGGAATATGCTTATAATACTGTTCCGCCCCCGTTCGTTACATTGGCCGAAAACTCTTACAGAAGTGTGTCCTGTGTGTGTTAACGAGTGAACTATAATGACAGTTTGATGTCATTTCAATTTAGCTAACGCTGTAGTTGACTTTTCAGCTGTCATCTTTGATTTGCTGCGAAATATACGATGAATTGTTTAAGAGTTAAGACGTTTTTAAATGATATAACCGTGTTCTCTACAATTATTGTCTGTTCTCGTTTCAGATGAACGTGTCTCAAGAATCGAGTGTCTGGTTAAATTATGTGATGACGCAAATGTTCAATAAAAGTTGATTAGATTTAACAGAGTCTGTTAGCCATTCTGTCTAACTGCTTTGCTCATATGTTTAGTCAACTGGGGCCAGTATGACTCAGTGCCCCTGGAAAAATTTCAGGTCCCGTAGAAAATTTTCAATCTTGCTTGTAAGTCAACGAAAACCCTTTGTATGTCCGTCCTGAAAATTTTTTTAGCCTTGTCTTCTAGCAAGGTAAGCTGGCTGCGGGTCTCGGCTGATATTGATTTTTCGTAGTTGGTGCCTGCAAGAGGCGTCCAGGGGCACTTGACGCTTTTATGAACATTTTGGGACGCCTTTAGCAAATAGTGGGTCTGCATATAGGTAAATTTGAGGTGTCTTTGTATATATATCTGGATATTTTGTGGCTGACATTAGAACAGATCTGAAATAGTAACTAGATATCAGTCTGAAATGAGGGTTTCATAATTTTGTGATAGTATATTGCAGCCTTAAACGTTCAGAAGCGTGGACATAGGATTTTGTGTTACCAACTGATGAAATGTCTAAAAAATCCTAAATGGAAATAATTTAGAACCAGGAACCCTGCTACCGGCTACGCTCTTGCTCGGAAGCAAGGACGATGATAAGGGGCCTATGATCGCCTCCTATTTGCCTCAGCTGACGAAGCTTTTTTCTGTATAATTTGTAAGTTTCGGTTATTTTCCAGTAAAAATGCTTCAAGCAAATTACCTCAACATACTTTATGGTGGCATGTTCAGCGTATAATCAATTGGTTTTCGAACTTTACCCCTGTGGAAAAAAGTAAGCTAACTGCGGGGCAGGGTCATTTCGGTTGTACCCTCCAGCCGGTGTTTGCCTAAAGATGGTTGGATTTTGAAAACTGTGGCATATTTGAGCTTCTCATTACTTCCGTTGGTCATTCCACGACCATATTGAGTTTTTGAAAAATTTGATTTTTAAGGTTCCATTCCAAGGTCCCCCTTGGGACCCCAAATTTTCTGGCAGAATGTTAGACAAATTATACACCATTCGATTCAGCTTGTGTATCTGAGTCGAATTGTTTTAAATTTTTCACAGTAAGACCTATGGTTAACGAGTTATGGTTGAATAACTGCTTTGGAACCGTCCCAAATTGTTGGCATCGCGCCAAATCAGTTATTTGACCATAACTCGTTAGCCAGACGTTTGATTGCTGAAAATTTAACACAGTTCAACTCGGGTCAGTTCCACAAGCTGTATCGAATAGTATATACAGTTTGTCTACCTTTTTGACAAAAAAATTTCGGGACAAGAGGAGACCTTGCGATCTTAAAAAAATAAAATTTTTCAAATATCCAAATTTGGGTGTTGAATGACTAGGGGACATTACGAGATGCTCAAATATGCAAAACTTTCAAAATCCAACCATCTTTTTGGACGAAGGCGGGCTGGAAAACCGAAATCACCCAAAAAATTGGGTATGCGCCTTCCATTAGGTTCTTCTACTAGAGTAAAGTACCTATTATTATTTAATCAGGTATAGTAGCAGACACGATTGTTTAGAAAAAATTTGGCCTTGGTTAGAAAAACTGGGCGCTACCATCAAACTCAGTTTGAGGGAAATATGCGAAACTATTAACGCTTTAATTTTGCGAGCCTAACGTTATGGGCGTAGCAATGAATTGCTTCTATACACAGACATATGTTCCAAAACATCGAATGCACGTTTTGCAAATTATCTTTCTCACTGTCAGGACGTATTTGTTTCAACTTTTTGACTTGAGAGCGAGTTTTATTCTGTCTTAAATTTTAGGCATATTTTAAACAAACTGATACATTCAGAATACGAAATATCAACAGTGTTTATTTTTTTGGCCCTTGCAACGATCAGTGGCGAAACGTTTTTCTGCAGGACGGCAATTATACATAGAGTACGCTTAAAGCTTCAGATTAAATTTTTTTGCTTAGACGCATTTCGGATTTCAAAGTTAAAAATTTAATTTATGAGTTGATAGCAAGTGATCTCATGGATGTTGCTTTCAAATATTCCGTACTGCTAAGATTAGCTAAAATCTAACAATGACACTGCGTAAACATTTCAATTTAGTTTGCTTAGACTTAGGATAGCAATACCAGTTGCTATTTACATTGACCTTTTTTTCACTAGTGGTAACCAATGTTATTCTTTTTCTTTCACTAAAAAGTTCAAAGAAGCAAAATCGAGATTTTCAAAAACCAAAAAAAAAATGAAAATGTTGAATTTAGTTTTAGTACCAGTTGCTATTTAGAATCAAGGATGCTGAAAATGGAATTTTTTGCGTAGATGAAACTATGGTTGCAAAGTGTATTACATTAATTAGGCACCCGACACCCGCCCGTATTTTACCGGAACCGGACCGGAGTGAAAAATGCATTTTACCCAAAATTTCATTTTAATCCTCTTAATTCAACATAGGTATTTATTTTACCCTTTATATTTTTGATTTTTTTCTTGCTGAAGTGAATCCCCATCATGGCTTTTTCTACTCTTTCAATATTCGGAGTACAAGTGGCTTTCAAAAGGGTTCTTAAAAATTAGCAAAATTAAGAAAACGGCCAAATTATAATACCGGAATTTTAAAAACCGGAAAAAAATAACCGGAACCGGAACCGGAAGGAAAAAAAACGGAACCGGAACCGAACCCCCCCCTTGTAATATGTGCGTTTTTCCTTCTATAAAGATTATTATTAAACGCCTATTTCAATACATTGGAGTCAAGGGTGCACCCACGAGGGCCATTGGGATGGCCGTGTTTTCCTCCCCTAAATTTGGCTGCTGCCTCGCGACTGTCGAAAAGTAAACAATCTTGAATTGCAGTTGTAGGTCCCCAAAGTTTTCGGTGCCCCCCACCCAAATATAATTTTCTGCGAACGACCATGATTAGAGAATAATATTTCATTTCGAGAAGGGGCCTGAGAAGATAAAATTTCGTGTAAAAGTATTTTTGTAACCGCTCTTAGCGGTTGACTGATTTTTATCGCCTTTGGAATTTTTCAGCTTAATCTAAAGCCAAAAAAGATGCCTTGTTTCTTATTTCTCCAACGTTTTCGTAGAGTGGGGAACATTTTTTGTCTTTTCCTTGTTTTTTTATTCCTGTGGTATACATGAGTGAAGAAATCTATATAGCAAAGCTGGAACGCTCCACTTACGTATTTTGGGCAGCGTTCCAACAGATTTTTATTTACGTTACTTATGCAAATTAAGACTGTATGCATTGAGAATACGTATCGTTTCTGATGAGTTTTATATATCTGCAAAACTATATATTAGAGCTGAAACGCCCCGCATACGTATTTTGGGCAGCGTTCCAACAGGTGTTTAATTACGTTACTTATGCAAATTAAGACTGTATGCATTGAGAATACGTATCGTTCCTGATGTGCATTACATATTCTGCAATGTACTACAGCTTTAAAAAAGCAGTTTTTTTATACTTTTGTTCAACGTAATACGAGTGCGTAGGCAACAATTTAGCCTAGGGCCAGAGAAGCTTTAGTCCAGTTGCACATATGTACATCTACGTGTACTAATATATATTATGTTTAAATAATTTTGTATTCATATATGTTGCTTAGATTTTCACTTAGATTATTAATGACAGCTGTGTAATTGTGCACAGTTTGCATAACGTCTTATAAAATGCATTGTAGAATGTCGAAACACTTATTATTGTAATAATTAATTCAGTTAACATATTTAGTCATTCGTAATTTTAATGTTCAAACGGTCGCGTCGTTTTTGATCAACTGCAATTTTTTGTGTCAAAATTATTATTGGCTTTTCGTAAATAAAAAATTACACTCTTTGGAATACAACACTAATTTTGGAATGGAATTTCAGCAAACAGTTTGTTCGTAAGAGTGGATAATATTTTTCATTTGACAACAGTATGCAACTGGGAACATTCTGTACAAAAAAGTACAATTTTTTGCGTGAAAATAATTGGCTTTTAACAGTTACAATCGTTGGAAGCCAGTATAGAACTTTAGATTGGAATGGATTTTCACCAAAACAGTCTGATTGTTAGTAATAAACAGGAATAGACAATTTCATTTGACACCAGCGTGCAACTGGGTACATTCTGTGTAGAAATGAACGTATGCAGCGCGCGTTGCGTTTTTGGTCTTTTCCCTCATTCATGCGATGCACCTTGCCATTATTTTATTTAAACTGAAGTCGATTCAAATAAATTTTCAATGGTGGTTATATTTGCCGTGTGTTTATTTGCTAGGCACCATCCTAAAACAGAGGGGGGGGGGGGCAACAACGCAACGCGCGACGGTACATTTTGCGTAATGAGATGTCACGCAAGTTGCATACTCTTGTCTAAAGATTCATCATCTTTTAACTGGGTAATAGCAACTATTAGTGAAATAACTAGTCAAAGTGGTTGCAAATTGTACAATACCAACATTTTCAAACTGAACTACTGCAAAAAAATCGAATTTTTCAAAAATTTAAATTTATAGGTGTAAGCGATCACGGGAGGCAATGAGAAGCTCAAATATCCGCAAATAAACTCAAATCCGTCCATTTTGCGACAAATGCATTCCGCAAGAATAATAAGGGTTTTGTTTTTATCAACTGCAATCAAGGTTCGACCAGAAACTAAATTTTGCCGGAACAGGAACCGAACAGGAACAGAAACAAGAATTGGAATTACTGTTGGACTTTTCTGAAAACTTTGCTAAAACATGGCCAAAGTAAATTTTAAGCTATTGCACATTCAAGTTTTACCAAAACACATCAGAAACAGTTTATTAACAAGATTGAACTAATTACAAAAATACTTATTTCGAAATAACATTTTTTTCAAAGACAAACTATTGAATATTTAAATGATTATGAATAATTTAACACAAAATCATACAAGTTCCGGTTCCTGCATTTTTAAATGCAGGGACAAGAACAGGAACAGGAACTGAATTTATGCAAGAATTTCTGCCAGAACAGGAATTCCGGTTGAACCATGACAGCAATATATATATTATTAACATTTGCACTAAAAAACCAAACAAGAACTATATACAGTCGCAAAACAGACAAAAACGGCGTATTTTCATAGTTTAAGTTTAAATTTCAAATATTTTTTCATTTAAAAAACAGAGAAATTAATGTTTTCAGACATGACAGTAATCCATTACTATTATATTCGGCTGGATGAAGTATATACGTACAAAATTTGGGTGAATTCCATATTTTGTCCAGATATACATAGTGTATCGAAGACCCTAATGATTATAAATTGCTCTCATTTTACTGCTCATTAATCAGTTATATATTATTCTCTGATAAATAAATATGTATGCTTTCGTGTATATTTCTTCTAAACACTTACATATATTTATATGCCTGTTTTCAATATGACACATTTTATTCATTATAAAAGTTTTATCACACCAAACTTACCATGAGCCATTGTAGCGAATAGTTAGCATGGCTGCGTAGCTCAGGGGTAAGAGCAGCGAACCGGTGGTTCGTACGTAGTGGGGAGTCGAATTTGACACTCAATCTGTGTAGTGCGAAAAAGCCTATTTCGGAAACAGTCAATTTGACTCACCATTTTTTGTAGTGTAAAAAGAGCAGTCTAGGGAATCGGTATAAGTGCGAAATTATCCAGCTTGATCTCGACGAAGCCCTTTGAGCTATAAAGTAGAACAGCTAACAGCTCAGAAGCTTTAATTGTTCGCTTTTCTGTTATTGTTTCAAATTAATCCAACATACTTTACATCGACTGTTAGGGTGGCACTATTCGTGTCGTGTGGCGACTATCGTTACCGTCCGTCGCTGTCCGTCATCATATTGTACCGTACGTAGGCACTGCACGCACGATATCCGACGGTGACGTACGACGTCGGACGTCATCAAAAGTATAGCGACACACTTTTTACCAAGGAAAGATTTGCTTGTATTGTTACTTAATGTTTATCATGAAATCTCGCAACTGCGTTGAATAGTCGGCTAGTGATTAGGGACATTATTAGCATAAGAATATTTAAGCCTCCAGTGGCGTACCGAGAAATTTTGATTGGGGGGTCGTATCCTCAGGCTTGTGCCTTCTTTTCCGCCTAAAATCAAAATTACAATTGTTTAGCAGTACGGATCTCATTTTTTTCGTGGGATTTATGAGGTTGGTCACGCTCCCGTAGTTGGCTGTTTTAGCTCTTTAAAACTTGATAGTTTGGGTATCTGGAAAGGTCGAATTGTTTTCCACGTTAACACGGTTTGAAAAAACCGTGAGGCAAATTGAGCGAGAAACTATACGTAATTTTTGTATCTAATGTAAAGTATGACGCAAGTACTGATTCCGATTGGGGGGTTCTCGGTACGCCCCTGTAAGTCTCTGTGAAAAAAAGTTAATAACTTAGCCTAAGTAAAACAGATTAATCTAACAGCCTAAGCTTACTATACTACGCAGTCCCGTGGGAAAACTAAACGCCCTAAAGCTAACGCACGAACCTAATCGAATATTCAGTGGCAGTTGTATGAAAGAAGTTACAAATCTGAAGATCGGTTGAATTCGAATTTTTTAGAATCCAGTTGAAATGACTTCTTTTTCACGAGTTTCGTTTAACTTTAAAACTGCGTCGGAAATCAAACCTCGGACCTTCAGCATAAACTAACCGTATCATCTTCGAAATTTGTATGATTGATTAATATTCAATTTTTCCCGTATTATAATTCTTGACTCATGCATAGAAATGCGGGTCTATGTAACGATCAGGGGCGGAACGTTTTTTATGGGACTAGAATAGAGTAAGCTTAAGCTTTAGACTAATTTTTTACTTAATGATTAGGTTTAGGTATAAACTCATTATTACGCTTAGGCATAGGCTTAGGAATATGGTTATACTGCTGTTCCGCCCCCTGTTCTACACGTTGGCTGAAGTATGGTGAATCACAATGAATGACAAATTACGTTGCTAAATTCATTTCGGGCGTGGACAAAGCCAACAATGTAATTTTTGTAAATAAATACGCGCAACACAACTGCAACCAGCTCACTGTTTTAACGAGTGTCATTTGTTTAGCATTAAATGCATCATACATTTGTGCCAATGCTGATTGATAGCATTTTTAAGGTTGTTTCTGGCTTTTCTGAGTACACTGGATGAGAGGAGTTGAAATTAAGTTGAACACTTTTCGAGCAGTTCAAAGTTTTCAATTGTCATGCAAATTCAAACTAGTCATTTTAGACAACGACGGGCTAATATATAGAACAGGGTCGCATACCAGTAGCATAAGCATGTTCTTAAGCCTAAAGGCTAAGTGTAAAAATGAGCTTGTACCTAAAGCGTAAGCCTAAAAGCGTAAAAATGAGCTTGTACCTAAAGCCTAAACCTAAGCGTAAACATGAGCTTGTACCTAAAGCCTAAGCCTAAGTATAAAAATGAGCTTGTATCTAAAGCCTAAGCCTAAGTATAAAAATGAGCTTGTATCTAAAGCCTAAGCCTAAGTATAAAAATGAGCTTGTACCTAAAGCCTAAGCCTAAGCGTAAAAATGAGCTTGTACCTAAAGCCTAAACCTAAGCGTAAAAATGAGCTTGTACCTAAAGCCTAAGCCTAAGCGTAAAAATGAGCTTGTACCTAAAGCCTAAGCCTAAGCGTAAAAATGAGCTTGTACCTAAAGCCTAAGCCTAAGCGTAAAAATGAGCTTGTACCTAAAGCGTAAGCCTAAGCGTAAAAATGAGCTTGTACCTAAAGCGTAAGCCTAAAAGTGTAAAAATGAGCTTGTACCTAAAGCCTAAACCTAAGCGTAAAAATGAGCTTGTACCTAAAGCCTAAGCCTAAGCGTAAAAATGAGCTTGTACCTAAAGCCTAAGCCTAAGCGTAAAAATGAGCTTGTACCTAAAGCCTAAGCCTAAGCGTAAAAATGAGCTTGTACCTAAAGCCTAAGCCTAAGCGTAAAAATGAGCTTGTACCTAAAGCGTAAGCCTAAGCGTAAAAATGAACTTGTACCTAAAGCGTAAGCCTAAAAGTGTAAAAATGAGCTTGTACCTAAAGCCTAAGCCTAAGCGTAAAAATGAGCTTGTACCTAAAGCCTAAGCCTAAGCGTAAAAATGAGCTTGTACCTAAAGCGTAAGCCTAAGCGTAAAAATGAGCTTTTACCTAAAGCGTAAGCCTAAAAGTGTAAAAATGAGCTTGTACCTAAAGCCTAAGCCTAAGCGTAAAAATGAGCTTGTACCTAAAGCGTAAGCCTAAAAGTGTAAAAATGAGCTTGTACCTAAAGCCTAAGCCTAAGCGTAAAAATGAGCTTGTACCTAAAGCCTAAGCCTAAGCGTAAAAATGAGCTTGTACCTAAAGCCTAAGCCTAAGTGTAAAAATGAGCTTGTACCTAAAACCTAAGCCTAAGTATAAAAATGAGCTTGTAAAGCCTAAGCCTAAGCGTAAAAATTAGCTTGTACCTAAAGCCTAAGCCTAAGCGTAAAAATGAGCTTGTACCTAAAGCCTAAGCCTAAGTATAAAAATGAGGTTGTACCTAAAGCCTAAGCCTAAGTGAAGACGAGATTGTACCTAAAGCCTAAGCCTCAGCAAAAAAATAAATAGTCTACAGCTTAAGCTTGTTCTATTGCAGTCCGCCCTTGATCTTTATATGGGCTCAAGAATTTCATTAGGAGGTTGTAGTTCTTGCATACCCAACCATTTTAGCAGGTTGGGGTTCGTCAAATATTTCATTGCGCGAAACATTTAAACTTTCAGTGAATTATTTGAAAGGTGCATTTGCTTATTAACTTCAATTTGTTATAGTTTGAGATTGCATTTAAAAACTTTCAACTATACTGTAGTGACCCGAATAATAGGGGGATTGATATTTATTTGGCCTCTCCTTTCCAGACGGTACCCCCCCTTGTTATTCAGTTACGGACTGTTATTTATTTTTAACCCGCCCCGCGCGCCGCCCTTCGTTACTAATATATCGGGTATTACAACTATTCGTTGAATTGTGTATTTGTCTTGTATCAAAAGCTCTTGAGCGATAATGCAAGGTTCAACTTTATTTGGTTCCGGAGTCATTTATGCACCACAATTAGGAATAATTGACATTCATGGACTATAAAAGGGTTTAGGGACTCTACCCACTTACGGATTAGTATTAGGGATACGGACTCCTATTTATTTGGACACAAAATGGGGACCCCCTTTCTTATTACAGTTATTTCTAAGCGAATCGTTTCCTGAGATTTTTTAATGAGCGAATATCTTTGTGTTGTTTATTAATTTCGTACACACCACAGATATTTCTGCCGTTTACGAATATAAAATTTTATTATTCCTAAAGCTTACAATCTATGAAAGCATAGTGTTCCAAAAACTCACTAGTGAAACTTTTGTCAAATTTAATTCTACATGGAATCGTCTCCGTAATTTAAATTTAAATATTCGCATAAAGTAATCTACTAAGAACTTTGAGTTGTTCGAAGCCAAAACACCTTAACACGACTTAAAACATTGGCATTTAACCCCTTCTCACATTGAGTTGGCTGTAGGCACCTAAGCGCGGTGTATATACGTTAAATAGTACAGGTATATCGCACCGTGTTTAACAATAGCAACACGTATACATAGTACTAAATCACCACAAGACGTGAGAGCCCCCTCGGGCTCGAGCGTCAAGCTCCTATAGCTCAGTGGTGATGGTATACGCCTCCCACTCCAGTCACCGGAGTTCGAATCCTAGCATAAAAGAAGGTCTGAGGGGAAATAGAAAATATTCATGTGAGAAAGGGTTAAGCGAAAAATTTTCAGTTTACTATCTTTAAAATAGAATTGGCCGTTCATTAATTATTATAGAAAACAGTGGCTGGTTTCTGAAACACTACATAAGTACAACTACTTAAGTATTTAAGTGGTGATCGTATACGCCTCCCACTCCAGTCACCGGAGTTCGAATCCTAGCATAAAAGAAGGTCTGAGGGGAAATAGAAAATATTCATGTGAGAAAGGGTTAAGCGAAAAATTTTCAGTTTACTATCTTTAAAATAGAATTGGCCGTTCATTAATTATTATAGAAAACAGTGGCTGGTTTCTGAAACACTACATAAGTACAACTACTTAAGTATTTAAGTACGTGCTATGCAATTACGCTGTAAATTTCAGTGAGTTGATTTTAGCTCAGAATGAGTTGAGTCCACTGAGTCTGAGCTAGGACCATCAGAAGTTATAATTCTGAGTTGATTCAACCCATTCTGACATAATTAATCAACTGCCTCTTAGTTAACTCCGCTCAGAGTGAGAATCAACACAGCTGAGAGTGAGTTAATGTTTACTGATATTAATTCAGAAATAACCAACCCGCAAGCTGAATTGTTTAATCAACTCGTTGGAATTTACAGTGTACATAATCATTTTGTCGTTGCTAAAAGCTTACTTATGTTAAGTAAATGCTTATGTCAATGACTAAGTTTGACATATTACAGATTAGCAGCTCAGTCATACAAACCTTGTTCTAACTGATGTTATTGACTCATGGTACCTCTTTAATACAAAACAGAACTATTACTATTTTGTGATGACAGTGGCTCACGTTTGGCATTTTTTTGTTCGAAAAGTTTAGTACTTAAGTAGGCGACTTAAGCAATTACTTATACGTATAACCACTAAAGTAAATACTTAAGTAACATTTCAGAAACCAAGTCGTTGTCTGTCTACCCGGCTTCAAAGTATTCATATTGAGCGTGATTCTTCTGCCCTGCAATTGCTATCTCAGAGACTTGCAACTGCATAAAAATTTGCAGTGCAGATCTTAATAATTATTCTATTGCGATTCGCAATTCGTATTATGGTTTCCGTTCACCAGACCGCGGGTTAATAATTTCAACTTTTACATTTTATAAAACTGTCAACTTTTATACGTCAGTGTCAGAAATGATATTTGTTTGATTTCGACGAGTATCAAATAAAATCAAATTTTAAATACCTTATAACAGCGTCTATACCTCGTTGTAGACGTGCACTTGGGTCAGACGACGCTCACAGAGGGGATTGGGAAAAAGAACCCTACGAAGTTTTCATATAAATACTAAAAAACGCACAGTTTTACAAGCTAATAACATTTACGGATGTCAAAAATAATTTTCGCCGGCTACGCTTGGACGCCAAAAAATACCTTTTAGACGAAAATATTCGTTTTCGTATATGAAAACTCTGCGTTACACCGCTGGTTGCGGCCAGGATTTTAGCTTGAACAGGGCAACGCTAATTACATTAGCTATGGGTTTTTTCTGCTAATATTTAGTAGTTGATAGCAGAAATAAATTTTTTAAACGTCAACGGGGGGATTCAGTTCTGGTTTTGTCGTCCCCTCTGCCTACACTGGTCACTTGGGTGCCAAAATTTTGGTTTGTTGTGTATAATATTAATTATATAAGCGCAAACCAATTGATTTCAGCTGGACAGTTGGTTATAAATGAATTTTTTCAAAGTCATGCAGGTGGGGGCCAAAGCACCCCTTTATTTTGCCGTTTCCTCATTGACTACGCCTCGACACTTCAGAGGCGGATTCAACAATTTTTAACGGGGAGGGCGGGCTGGCCAATGTTATGAAACGCAAAAAATGTAAGGCAGGGACCTTATCATTGTATCACCAAAAAATTTCTGAGGGAAGATTGTAAAGTAGGGACCTTACCATTTTATCACAAAACATTCTTTGACTTGTGTTTTGCGCAAAAAAATTTTTCGAGGGGAAAAAATTGTAAGGTAGAGACCTTATCATTTTATTACAAAAAATTTCTGACAGGGGCGCGTACGCCGCTTCGCCGCCCCCCTGGATTCGCTAGTGCCTCACTTGAGTGCAGTAATAATCGGTTTAATTCGACGTCTGTATGACAGATATATGTTATAGTAATTGATCACTCTGCGTTATAGAGACAGATCATATATCAACATTTATTTCAGCAGTTAAATGTCAATCCTGTGTATTGACCAGAAGGGCGCTGTTTGGCTATAAACTATTTTAATAATTTTTTTCTTTCAACTACTTTTTCCTTAGTATGGCAGTTTCAGGTCAGGGACGTACCGAAAGGGGGGGCGGGGGGCGCCCGCCCCAATCGGCATCAATACTTGCGTAAAAATTTACATTAAATACAAAAATTACGTATTGTTTTTGGCTCGCTTCGCTCGCGATGTTTTTCACTGATCAATTTTCGAAAACAAATTTGCCTGCGGCGCTGTTCAAAGGTAGGCGTCAAAGTCAAAATCCCCTATCTGGCCAGCTCAAAACTAAAGAAAAAAATGTATAGCTTCTTTGGTCTAAATTCTGGCTTAGAGCTTTCGCTTTCTCTGTTTAAAGCTATTTCTGAGTTAAACAGAAAACTTCAACTCACTCCGAGCTAACTAAATTCCTGATGACATGACTAATTAACTCAGAATGAGTTCAATCAGTTCAGAATCTGAGTTCTGAAAAACCTAATACAGAGCTCAAGTTTCCGAAAGGATTCAACCATTCTGAGTTAAAATCAACTCACTGAAATTTACAGTGTACCGATAATAGAATGCATACGGCTCCAGAATAATAACTGGATGAGGCTTGCATCCAGGGGGCTTCACAAAACACGCACAAGTTGAGCTAAAATATCCCTTGCGGGAATTTTACGAGGGGGACTGAGACTCAAGCTTGGAAATATTAAACTATTTCTGTAAGTCTACAGCCTAAACCTAAAACTGGTGATTAGCAAAACCTAGCATATATTTATTGAATAATGTACACATATTGTGAAAGTTGAAAACATAAAATATATTCAAGCAATCCATTACAAAAACAGTTAAAGTGCACTGATTATGAGTGATTTTACAGTTTTCTGTCTGTTACATTTAATATAATAAGATATGCGATTCTTTGATTTGCACCGGATAACCGTAATAATTTGCTGCCGCCGACGGCACTATTTGACAGCATCACAATCTGCAACTCGTATTACCGTCGAATTTTTTAAGCTTCTCTAGTCGTCTAATGATGAATGATATCTCAGGATATGAATGTTGAAATCAGCCTTGACTCATATTTTCATACCCGGCTTAAACCTACTTGTCAAATGTAATATTTGTTGTTCTCAAATTTGATGATTGACAGATTACGATAACGTAAAAATATTTTACAATACAGCCGGATCTGTAGGCAGACACGGTAACTCATAGGAAATCAGCAATTTACCCCTGAAAATTTTTTTGATTCCTAAAACAGAAAAAAGTTTCAGCTTTCACTTGTAACTCATCCGAAATCCGTGTATGTTCCCACCGAACAAATATTTGACCACCCCTTCTTAGCATTCTAAGCTGGCTACTGTTTTGAATATAAGTAGCATATCTCAGTTTCAGGCATATCTGTCTTCACTGTGCAAGCAAAGCTCTGACATGTTTCAAAGGTTAATAATTAATTATTTGCAAGGACACACAAACCAGCTTTTTGATTGGCTTTTCGTTTGCCAAACAAACGATTATCAGGTGTCGGGTTACAACCGGAACAATATATATAAATATACTGCTATGTCATCTTGGTTATGAATTTTTGTTAGGCACTGATATTGAAAGCTGTCACTTGAATGTAGTTTCGTTCCGTATTTACCAGATTTGAACCGGTGCAACTATATAGGACGTCTTAGGCAGCTTTATGTTAAAATATTTTCGTCATTCGCCTCCTTGCCATGAAAACATTTTCTCGTAGCATTAAAAGTGGGTCCCATAAGCTAGTATATATATATAGATTTATTTATTTATTTATTTATTTATTTATTTATTTATTCATATATAATATTCATAAAGTAATATAAACATATATAATATCCATAAAGTAATATATGGAAAGTACGGTTCCTCTATCTTGCGTATTTTTAATTTCGGATTGTTCTAACCAAATGAATCATGTCCGTAGAAGCGGCATTGGGCCTTTAGTGCGACATTTTGATGTGTTGCTTTAGCTCGCCCCATCTTCAGATTCTTTTATCTGGCACTGGTGCGCGAGGTTAACACCAATTGCTGGATGTAAAAGCAGGCTGTATTGCACTGAAATTTTTCATGCGTAATTTTTACTTTCGCTGATTTTGCGTGGCTGCGAGGAGTCCTAAACCAACCAGGGCATCCAGGAGGCCTTGTCTGCCGAGCAAAGCAGGGATCAAAACCAAAATTTTGGATTAAGATTTAGTACTAAAATTGCATTTTTCACAATTACACATACATTGCGGTCTGTCAGAAATTTATGGATCCGTCGTCGACTGTCAACGTAAAGGTCACAACTGCTCAGCCGATGAAATTTTGACGCCGGCGCAAATATACAGTAGCGACAGAACGTCCGCGAGTGAACCGAGTGAGAAGTCGAAAGCAATTTTAAAGGTTAAATCTTAGTAAAAAAATTTTGGCTTTGGACCCTGTTTGTGGGCCTAGGCCCCGGACGGCATCGTTTGATCCACCAGTGTTGTGCAAATGCCGTTCCTAACATAATTTTGAAATAAATCCATCCAAATTCGCCGCACAATCTATACTTTAATCAATTTGAAAATGTGCCCATTAATTTTAAACTTTTAAAACGTCAATAATCGCAGTTTTATTTTTTGCTCTAAAATTTTTTTAATCCAAACTGATTGAAAATTTTCTGGGGGGGGAATTTTTCTTGGGAAGCTGAACCTACCCGCACCCTCTTGGCTACGGGCCCGTACAGTAGTGGCTTTATCGACTAGTAATGAATAATGGATAGGGTTTGTTTTTCCCAGCTGTTTTCTGGATGCGCATTAGAGGCCGGGTTAGAATTCTAAAGTGTGCGCGGATACTTTTTTTGGGGGCCAATACTCGTTTTAGGGCCATAACAGTAGATTAAGCGTACTCATAAGCGTAAGCCTAAACGTTGCAACAGCGTATTCCTAAGCCTAAGCCTAAGCAAAAAATGTATCCTAGAATGTACGCCTACTTTTTTACAGACCCACGAGAAACCGGAACAGCCCTAAAAGTAACATGATCCCTGTTTGGGATCCGAAATTTTACAGTTTCAAAGCGTATTTTTACCACAATTTTTTATATTTTAAAATTAGAAATTAAAATACGTCAAAGGAGAATAATAATTTTCAGTTCGTGCTATATCGTCCCAAAAACGCATTGTGAGCTTCAAAATGAACCATTTACATCGCTAACGTTTCAGCCCAGCAGGGACCTGCAAGGAATACATCAGTCGTTTCTCGTGTGTCCCCTCTCGCTGCGCCTCTAATATGAGTTTACAGTGTTTTTTTAAAAAAAATTGTTTTGATGTTTATAAATATACTTCTGTCAAATTGAATTCAATTCGTAATCAAATACCTTTACATGTGATCGTTTGCGACAATGAGGAATAAAGCAGAGTTTAAGGGAAGAATTATTATTTAAATTTTCCGTTGAAACTCATTGCTTGCCCTGGATTATAAACTAATTTTGTCTCGATTGAGTAAATAATTTTTGACAGTCCATCATTGCATGCGAAGCTTTAGTATTTTTTTTTAGTTTCACATTTTTTTGTCACAAATGTTTGACAAGTTGCCAGCCGGAAAGCCAGAGGCGGATCCACAAATTTCTGACAGCGGGGGTGAGGGGCGGGCTGGCAAATGTTATGAAACGCAAAAATTGTAAAGGTACAGACGTTATCATTTTATCACCAAAAATATTCTGAAGGAGTAAAATTGTAATGCAAAGAGAAACCTTACCATTTTATTACAAAAAATTTCTGACGGAAGGGCGTACGCCCCTCCCCCGCCGCCTCTCTGGATCCGCTAGTGCGGAGAGCTTGATGTTTTATGTGTCAGTGGGGGCGTCCCGGGTTCCAGTTTTCCACATGACAGCGATTAACAAGATTAAACTTTTGATTATTTTTTTCGATTAGGCTTAGGTTTTTAGGTTCAGCACAGAAAAGGTAACTTTTCAGTCACTATAAAACAATTTACTGTACTCTAGAAATGTTTAGCTTGGCGTGTAAAATAACGTGCCTGAACATTGTTTGCCTACTGTACTGACCCGAATAAGAGGGGGAAGGGGTAATAAGAAGGTGGTCCCCATTTTGGGTCCGAATCTATAGGAGTCCGTATCCCTAATAAGAGTCCGTAAGCGGATAGAGTCCCTAAACCCTAATTAGAGTCCATAAATGTCAATTAATCCTAATTGTAGCACATAAATGACTCCAGGACCAAATAATTTGAGTTCGAAGCTTGAATGCCTACTTAAATTTTGAAAGAACATTCCCTAAGTATAACCTTTTATCATCGCTCAAACTATTGAATCCTAAGCCTAAACCTAAGCCTAAGCCTAAGCTAAAAAATGTGGTCTAGAATCTAAACGTTCTCTTTTGCAGACCCACCAGAAACCTGGACGCCCCCAAAAGTAACATAGGCCATTTTTTTTAAATTTACAGTTTTTATATTGTTTTTATTTATTTGTTTCTTTTTCAAATATATAACTTTTTATATTGTTGTTTATTTGTTAATTTTTTACTTAAACTAAGAACTAAAAAAGACCCGACGCGTGTGTTCCTAAAAGCAATCGTAAATCAATAATCGTCTCTTTCTATAGTGAACATTGCGCGGCTTTTGTGTTTGTTACAAAACGGTTGTTCAGCACCGGTAAACAACATCAAAGATAACAGTTTTATTATGAAATATATTTCAATAAATCATTTCGGCTTAATTTATGAGTTTTAAGCTGAATTTCATCTTCGGGTATTATTCTGACGGTCGGTTGAAACTGTGTAATTATTAGCTTGAAGTTTTCATATTCAGCTTCATTTCTAGCAATTTTTAATCTTAAACAGTTTATAGTTTAAATATGAAATAGCGCCTGCCACAAAATGCCTGTCAAGCGAACGCTGTATGCCTGTAAGCACGAGTTTAGGCCCACGGAATACCACTAACGATTTTTCCACCAGACTCACACAAGATAAAAAAATATGGCCCATGCATAGAACAGGGCCGGAACAGTAGTATAAGCATGTTCCTAAGCCTAAACCTAAGCCTAAGCCTAAGCACAAAATTAGTCTAAAGCTTAGACTGACTCTATTATAGCCCCTCCGGAAAACGATCCGGCCCTGTTCTATACATGGGCCAAAAATATTGTTGGTGAAATTTAACCCACGTTGGTTTTTAGATTTCGTGACACACACTTCTCGTATACCAGCACTTGTCCTTTGTTCAAAGACGTAGGCAGAAATTAAGTTTGGGACAAACTATAGGCGGAATTTGGTTGCTGGGACTGGATGATTTTATAACCAAGGCACCCTGCGAATCGTTGGCCGCTGTTTAGTCCGAAATGGCAAGTTTTGAACGGTGATATAGGTAGCAGCACTGTGAGGTTTGAGTTATACATAGTGTGTAAATTTGGCCCGCGTTTCTTTTTACGTGCTTTTATTGCAAAGCCACAAACGAGGGAATTTTGAGGAAAAGACCTAGGCGGTGCCGGTTCGGGTCTTTTCGGTTACCCCCCAGGCGGCGTTTGTTCAAAAATGGTTGGATTTGGGAAATTTTTGCATATTGGAGCTTTTATGACTTCCCCCGATCATTCCACGCCCAAATTTGAATTTTTGAAAAATTCGATTCTTCAAGGTGCAAAAGTCCCCCATAAAACTAAAGAAATTTTTGTCAAAACATTAGACACGTACCATATCATTCCAAGCAATTTACGGAGCTGAGTAAAATGGTCTTATTGCTCCACAATCAGACGTCTTGCTAACGCGTTATGGTCAAATAACTGGATTAGCGCGCTGCTAACGAGTTGAAACAGCACGAAATTAGTTATTTGACGAAAACTCGTTAGCTAGAAGCTGACTGTGGAACAATTAACACAATTCATCTCATCTTCGCAAGCTACGTTTAATAATTTGTAATTTGTTGTTGGTTGCAAAACGATCAGGGGAGGTTATCAGGAGCTCAAATATGCAAAAATTTTCCAAATAAACCATTTTAGCGTAAACGACGGCTCTGGGGGATAACCGAAAAGACCCGCCGTTGCTTCAATGAATAATTTTTTGATCTTTAAACAATTGTCTTATAGTAAAGTTTTGCTTGACCCACAGACGAATAGGCTCTAGAACGTAGCCAAGGAAAGCCAGAGGGGCTCTGCCCCCCCTTGGAAAAACTTTGGCTCCATAGAAAAATTTCAACCCTGCTTGTAAGTCAACGAAAACCCTTGTATGTACGTCCTGAAAAAATTTTTAGCCCCCCTAGCAAAGTGAGCTGGCTACGGGCCTGCATAGGTTATATTTCGGCGGCGAACAGCTTCAAAGTCAAAACACAGTTTAGATGGTTAAAACGACAAAATTAATATGTTTTCGTTCAGAGTTTGAACAGTAATTTCAGTTGAGGCTAATTTTCAAAACACCGAAAAACTTACAAAAATATTGCCGAAATAAATCTGCATAGATAGTTTCAATTTTTGTTTTATAGGAAGCGCTCAGTTATACGCTGAATTTAAACTTTCAAGCGTCACAATCACAAATGTTTTATAAAATTTCTTCTGCCAATGTAAACAACAGGGGCGGAACAGTATTATAAGCATTATTCCTAATCGAAAGCCTAAGCTTAAAACACCTAAGCGTAGCAATGAGCATATTCCTAAGCCTAAGCCTAAGCCTAAGCCTAAGCCAAGCAATTGTCTAAAGCTTTATGCTTACTCTATTGCAGTCACACAGAAAAACGTTGCGCCCCTTACAAGGGCTAAATGTGCTAAAAACAACAGTATCATAATCGCTTGAGTTTCAAATATCAAAACAAATTATATCGCTATTGTAGCATAAAATACAAATATCGCTTCTTTCACATTCAATTTAATAGCTCATAACTCGAGCTGTTACTCATCGCTCATATCACCAGCAGATCCAGAGAGAGGCGTACGCCCGTCGTCAGAACTTTTTTGTGATAAAATGGTAACATCCGTGCCTTAAAAATTTTCCCCATCAGAAAGTTGACACATATACGATGCAGTAAAAATTGTGTTTCGTAACGTTTGCCGGTCCGTTCAGTCCCTGTGAGAAAATTCTGGAGCCGTCGCCAGGCCAGTCGGCTTTGAATCAGGCCGGCGTTGAACGCGTAATGAAAAATATTTCCATGAAATCGGTGCCTATGTTTGTTTAAAAATTTTCAATTCGAAACACAACAATAACGAAGACATTGTTTTTAAGCCAGAGTAAGCTGGTTGTTATTGCTAATACTTTAAACGTTGTATGTGTGATACAGGCGTTTTGTAGTGATTTTTCGGTTTTCAACTTAGCCGCCGAGCAAAATATTGCTCCAAAGGAAACATTAAACTGTACTGCCAGATATATTCACAACAGCCAGTAAGGAATAACACAGGATACACTTCCACTCGGACCTTCAGAAAGGTCACAAAAAAGCGGCAATACCAGGTTTTAGAATTATTTGTTGGATCCTAAAAGTCAGCACCATTTTCCATTAGGTGGGACCCTCTCAATGTGGATTCCTGGCTACACCCCTGTGATCGCACGCTGTTATCGTAACTCAATATTTAGCATAAATATCGCACAAATAGTTCTGTGAATGCTCTATTTTAAGCTGTCCGTTATATATTTTGCTTATATGCCAACGTAAATTTAGCAAATTACTACGGTTGAGTTTCGTAAATATTGCTATAGTTATTTTGATAAGTAGTGGAATTAACTACAAATAGGGTTCATATCCAACCAGCGTTGCTGGTAAAATTATTCTGGTCAACATTAGTGGAATTTGGTTTACGGTTTTAACCCGGTAGAAAATAACACGTCGCTAAATGCCAGTTTTGGTCATATGCCGGCTGGAGGAATTACCTGAGAACCGTGGCGAATTCAGAAGTTTCTAGTGGGGGGATGAACAAGTGGAAAATGTTAAGTTTTGGCGTATGTTCATACATATTTTTATGTATATAAAACAGCCAAAAGCCACACACACTGGACCATTCATAGAATAGGCCCCTACCAATTTCCTGAGTAATATCCTAATTTCCCAAAATCCTAATTCCCGGGTAGTATGGCAATTTCCCGAAAGCTTAGGCTGTTTAGAAGTTTAAGTTTAAACTCAGGTTTAGGCTCAAGTTGAGCGTATGCTTTATGCTAAAATTTAGGTGTTGGCTTAGGTTCGCGCAAAGGCTAGAAAGTGCATTGGCAGTCGTATGCAGGAGACGGTCTCACTGTAGCCAAATTGGCATTTTTGATTCCCCAACACTTGAGAACTTTGTTCGCAGTGCCGGAGCAGACACTGGTGGAGACTCCTTCTAAAACACGCTAACGAAGCGACCGAGAAACCAGACGCATTTACAACTTGTCAAAGCGCATAGAAAATTAGTTGTGTTGAATTTAAACAACTGTGAAATTTTGACATATCGGAACAAGAGTTTGCATTGTAAGTTTGATTTTAGCCCTGAAAAAATTTACACTCGGCAGTAGGTAAGGAGATGCTCCCACCATCCACCCCTGGATCCGCCCTTGCCTGAGAACACCATACATATTATATACATATATATATTTTTATATATTAGCCTAAGCATTATCCTAAATCCTAACAGCAGTGTTTAATTTTCATCGCTGTATTAAAGGACCACAAAGTGGTGCTTAGACTCTGTCGTATTCGTGATAGCCGATATTTAGTACTTCTGTAAGAAATAACCTAAAAACCAGGGCCGGGGAGCAGCCACCCCCCATACATCCCATTCGGCGAGCCCCACCCCTAAATTTTTCTCCACCCGAACCGGTTGACACAAAAACCGCCGAAGTTTCAAAATGCGTCTGGCTTCTCGCTCGGTTCGCTTCTCGCGAGTTTGGGGCCCCCTCATCCTAAAGTTCGTGGGAAGCCCCTGCCCCTGTGTGCTCCGGCATTGCAAAAACAACAAAGACAGCAACCTCGTCATTTTTTATTAACAATTTTGATACCTGAGGGGAAACTGTTACATGCCCCCTCTGTCCGTAGCAATAAAGCATAATACCATAAATAGAATACAATTAAATTGAAGCTAATAAAAGCCTAATGTTCCATAAAGTCCGCGTCTGATATTTGTGATATAAAATTTTTTTGACTAATAAAATGTTTATGGCAGGATAACAAAAATGAAAATTGGGTTATTTGTGAAACATCAGGCGTTGTCCTGTTGTTATCTGTTTAAAACGGATGTGGTGTGTGACTCTGTATATTGTAAGCCAGGCTAGCAATCGTTAGTTGCAGGCGGGAAGTATGAAATGTATTGAGAAAGCGAGAAAAAATTTTCCAAACATAGAAAAGTTCTTTAATGAAGTCACAGTGTAAATACTAGTGAGTTGATTTTAACTCAGAATGCGTGGCATCCCACTCAAAAGTCTGAGCTGTGAATTAGGTATTTCAGAACTCAGAATTCTGACAGCAATCGTTACTTACGGGCGGGAAGTATGAAATTTATTTAGAAAACCAGAAAAAATTTCCCAAACATAAAAATCCTTTAACGCAGTCACAGTGTAAATTCTAGTGAGTTGATTTTAACTCAGAATGCGTGGCATCCCACTCAAAAGTCTGAGCTGTGAATTAGGTATTTCAGAACTCAGAATTCTGACAGCAATCGTTACTTACGGGCGGGAAGTATGAAATTTATTTAGAAAACCAGAAAAAATTTCCCAAACATAAAAATCCTTTAACGCAGTCACAGTGTAAATTCTAGTGAGTTGATTTTAACTCAGAATGAGTGGCATCCCGCTCAAAAGTCTGAGCTGTGAATTAGGTGTTTCAGAATTCAGAATTTTGATTTGATTAAACACTTTCTTAGTTAATTGATCTCATAGGGAATGAAATCGGCTCAGAGTAGAGTTACTATTTACTGTAATTAACTCAGAAATCATTAGACATAGCTAATTCCTTCTCTGAGTGAATTAATCAATTCATCGAAATTTACAGTGCGGTAGAGTTTGCGGCCAACACGGCAGGGCGAAAATTTCCATAGCTGCAAGTCAATAGTTGAACGGCGAATAATAAAGCGAATGACCACAACATAAGGTTTTGTGAAAAAATTGCACCAATGTTTTTAATTTTATCTTAGCGCGTCATATTGTTTATCATTATTGTTATTATTATTATTATTATTATTATTATTATTATCATTATTATTATTATTATCATTATTTTATTATTATTATTATTATTATCATTATTATTATTATAAAGTATTCGATTGTTCGGCTCTGGCGTTGTTCGGATTATCTCGGACTAATAGAATGTACTGTTGGGACCCAAATAAAGGCGGGGGGTAATATTTATTTTGCCTCTCTGAACACTGTTATTCGATTACAGATTGTTTTGCTAAGTTTATTTTGCAAAAGTAAATTTCTTAATCGTTTTTTAATAAATTCAGTAGTTTAAAATAGCTTTCTGTTTTTTATGCGTTGCCCTTGTATATTTTAGGCTACTGAATCAATGGTCTGTATAAAGATCAGGAACGGAACGTTTTTCTGCGAGTAGTGTACGATTAACGTTTAGACTCGTTTTTGCTTAGGCTTAGATATAAGCTTTATTTTTACAGGTTGGCTTAGGCTTAGGATTAAGCCTACGCTCAGAAATATGCTGCATAATATACTACAGTTGTGGCCTATTGCATACATTGGCCGAATCAATTTCCGCCTGATTTTAGCATTATTTAACCATAGACAACAGATTGTGCACTGCAAAAAAATGGTAAGTCAAATTGACTCTCTCCGAAATAAGCTCTACGGGACTACACAAACTGAGTCAAATTCGACTCGACCAGAGTCAACCGCGCGACTCAGAGAGTCGAATTTGGCTCAGTTTGTGTAGTCCCATAGAGCCTATTTCGGAGAGTCAGTTTGACTAAGGGCAACTGTTGACAGCACTCTTGTAATTTTTTTAGTTTCACAAGTTTCGATTCCGCCAGAGTCAAATTCGACTCATTCACTCGCACGTTTGACTCTGGCAGAGTGAAATTTGACTCACGTTTGTTTTGTCCCGTAGAGCCTATTTCGGAGAGATTCAATTTGACTCACCATTTGATTTTGGCAGTGTGAGCTTTCTCAATAATAAATGTGTAATTGTCAAATTACAACAACGGCATGGTTTAGTCGGCATGTTCCCGTTGAATATTGCTTAAAATACTTAGAGCTATAGCCCCAAATGTTAACAAATAAAATGTGTTACATTTTTTGTGTTCAATTTTAACGATGTGAAATTCAATTTATTGTCGACAGCCATTAAATTTTAAATATTTCACAATCTTAAGTCATTTTATAAGCTGTAATTTGTTTTATAGCACGCGTTATCATTATATTTAATACTCCTTTATAAGTAGTTTCGGCGTTTGGCTTTGAAACGTGTAACCAGTGTTTGAGCTAAAAAATTTCTGACGGTGGGGTGGTGATGTATAACAGTGAGGCCCAATGTATACATCAGGGTCGGAACAGTAGTATAAGCAAATTCCTAAGCTTAACGCTAAGCCTAAGCTTAAGCCTATAAGCATAAAAATGGGCTTATACCTAAGCCTAAGCCTAAGCCCAAGCCTAAGCAAAAAATTAGTCTGAAGCTTAAGCTTACTTTATTACAGTCCCGCCGGAAAACGTTCCGGCCCTGTTCTATACATGGGCCATACTGTGAAATAGATCGCGTACAAAAAGCTAACCGCAGTCTTTACTGCTATATCTTAATGTAAACTTATTATATTTTGATCCGTATTGCTCGGCTGAGTTTCGGGTGTTCCTTTGTCTTAGAATCTGCCAGTACGTGGAACACAATTTTAACGACAGTTTGTGGCTTATTGCATAATCAGGAATGTCGAGGGCTGGCACGCAAAAAATGCCTAAATGATTGGTGCTTAAGATAGAATTAGCATACCGTTAACGATCGGTGCACCCAAGACTGACAACAGCGGCTTGGGTGGGAGCGTTCGCCGTACCCCCTTTTTTGCACTTCCCTGCCGTCGATGACGGTTTCTTTACTTTGATGTTGACCGTTTTCACGGGTGCTATTTATATTCTGTTTTTTGAGGTTGTGAAATTTTGAAAATTTTTCGATGTTTTTCGATCAGTTTTTGCTGTTTTGCCCAAGTTGATGAGGTTTTTTTTTGGAAAAAATTCTTATGAAAGCAAAAATTAATAGAATTTTCAAAATTTTGCTTCATTTTTATGAGCGGTTTTTTGGAAAAAATTCTTATGAAAGCGAAAATTAATAGAATTTTCAAAATTTTGTCTAATTTTTATGAAGGGTTTTTGGAAAAAATTGTTATGAAAGCAAAAATTAATAGAATTTTCAAAATTTTTTTTTGCTTAATTTTTGTAAAATAATAATAAAGTTGTTAAAGTTTGTATTTTTCAAGTTAAACCAATTAGTTTAAATTTTGGAGCGCTGTAGCGGTGTTATATATTATGCAAACGTTAATTGCAACAATACGACAAATTTGTGATAACAGTTTTGTTGTAAAAACTATAAATTATTGCACAGAACGCGCTATACTCAGCAATACGATTCTTGACGCTGCCGTGTTCCGGCGCTCGGCTGCCAGCCGAACGTTAAATTTTTCTTGAACCGATGTACGTAGTCCGGGCCATGCGCGGCCTGATAACGGGCGACTGTGAACCACGTTCGCGCGGCTCCGTGCGTCGTTGTAATCGTTTTAGCTTGACGCACTCGCAGCGAGTATTTCAATTTGATAGGATGGGTTTTCAGCACAAAAAGGTAAACACATTCCTGTGCCGTTTTAGACGTTTCACATTGCGAAGCTGCAGTCAAGACGTGTCGCAAAACTCACGAGCGCGTTGACAAATTGCTCACTGTAGTGACACGAATAAACAGGGCGCCTCACTCAAAACAATATTTCTGATATTTAAGAAAAAATTTCTTACATTTGAGAAATATGCTTAGCAAGGTGCACTTGAAAAGTATTGCTGTTATAACAGAAATGTTTTCAAAACACGTTCTGAAATAAAGTCTGAAAATAAACGTTTTCCTGTTATTTTTGGAAAAATTGTCTTAAATATCAGCAAAACTTTTCAGATTTGCCACAGAAAATACTTTTCTGAATAAATTCAGAAATACTTTTTTGTGTGTTATTTTGAGTTCCAATCAATAGGAATCCAGGCCCGTAGTCAGCTCACCTTGCTAGGGGTGGCTCAAAAATGTTCAGGACGTGCAATAAATGGTTTTCAATGAGTTATACTAGCAAGGTTGAAAACTTTCTGGGGGCCCAAATTTTTTACAGTGAGACTAAGGCCCCCCTGCCCCCCCTTGGCTACGGGTCCTTTTAGGAGTCCGTATCCCTTATAAGAATCCGTAAGCGAATAGCGTCTGTAAACGCTAATTAGAGTCCACAAATGTCAATTGTTACTAATTGTAGTGCGCAAATGACTTCAGGCCCAAATAAAGTTGAGTTCAAACCATTATATTGAGTGCGAAACTTTAAAGCATGCTTAAGTTTTGAAAGTACATTCCTAATTATAACCTTGCATTATCGGCCAAGCTTTTTTATTTAAAACAACTAAATGCGAAAGGCCAAACAAATATCAGTTGCTCCCCCTTGTTATTCGGGTCACTACAGTAGTTTGTGAGGGTGATCTATTAAGGTTAGCTGTTTTCGATATTTCAACAAATCAAAATCCGGTACTATTAATACCATTTATAAGACGGTATGAGTCAAAAGAACGGTATTTATTATGAAAAAATCTTCGGTGAAAATCAAACAACAGCATAAGTCTAAATTAGTATTCTGTCTCTGAAATTTTATGGTTCTGTATCCGTCTGCCGGTTGCGATCCGCTGTTTAGATACGATTTTAAAATTTAAAATTTTTAAAAATTTAATTTACGAAATTTTCGCTTAATTTTCTCCAAACATTGGAAACCGTTTCCTGGGATTGCACCGATTAACCTATCGAATATTAAACTTTTAGCCCTGTACCACGGTGACGGCGTAGGGAGGTCCAAACTGTAAAACAATGCGTCAACAATTATACATCCATTTGAAAGGCTACGCGATAGGAAGCGTTGAACTGATTCCCTCCCTCTGCCGACCGCCCGTCGTCGCAGCCTTTTCAGGGGTAATCTACGGTGAATTTTATTGCTAGTTCCGATAGTGACGGCGTATCGTAGTACGCTAATTTTGCTCAATTTTAATTGCCATTTTTATGATATAGTTTGTTCAATTTTTATGGCTTCAAATTTTGTGCGTTAACCTAAATGACCCATTCAAGTACATATACAGCATATATATACCTACATACATACATACATTTATATATAGTTATATGTATATATTTATATATATTTATATGTATATATTTATATTTATATATATTTAATTATATGTATATATATTTATATATATTTATATATGTATATATTTATATATATTTATATATTTATATATATGTATATATTTATATATTACATATATGTATGTATGTATATATAGTATATTAGCCATGTATTTATACACGTTTTACGCCGATGTGTAGTATATTGTATATGTAACACGAGAATGGATAGACGAAAATTAATAAAAAGTGCGTGGAATTGCGAAAATTTTGCGTAAAAAACTCATTAAAATCTCAACAGCAGTGAATTTTAGCGTATATATAAGTTTTTGGTTTATGAAAAAAAAATTTGAAAATAATTTTTGTTCAATTTTATATTTTTGTGCCCTGTTGAAAACGTTCGAAAACTGCTCCCGAGACCTGGATTTATTAGGTTTTGAACGCTGCGCAAACTGTTGGTTATGCTTTGTGCGCTCAAGCTTATTAATAGTTTATCATTTTGCAATTTTGTTAATAATATTGTCCCATGTAAAGATCAGAGGAGGAACGTTTTTCTATCGGACTAGAAAAGTGTACACTTAAGCTTTAGACTGCTTTTTGCTTGACTTAGGCTTAGGCTTACGAACATGCTCATTCTTACGCTTAGGCTTAGGCTTAGGAATATGCTTATAATGCAGTTCCTTCCCTGTCCTTTACATTGGCCAGTGGCGGATCCAGGATCTTAAAATGAGGGGGGGCAAAATTTCACAGGTAATAAACTAACTTCTGACCCATACACAAACCACGAACTATTGTCACAAAATTGCTATACAATTTTTGTCGAGATGCTGTTGGGGGAGCACGGCCGGGGTGGCCCCCCCATGGATCCGCCATTTACATTGGTCATAATATTTAGCTACGTTCTCATGTGTGTAATTTAACAATTAAGTTCACAAAGGCTGATTTTGAGATTTGTGTCAACTACAATTGTGATTTACTTTGATACGAGTCCGTACCCAGCGAGCGGGGCCAGGGATGCGGTTCACCCCGTAGAAAAAGTCTCATTAGTCACTTGGAAATCCAGAGGGGACACGGGGGGAAGGTTGTACGCCCCCGCCGTCAAAATTTTTGTGTGATAAAATAGTAAAGTCACTGCGTTACAATTTTCCCCTCGAAAAATTGGCACATATCAGTATGGCCACTGAACAGCGCTGCAGGCATCAAATTAAAATACTCAAAAGCTGGTATCGCTAATGTTAATAAAACCAATACAACTAACAATAAACCCGTAATTTTCACTATCTAAATTCTCTCATTTCAATAAACAGCACCAGCGTCCAAAAAAATCTGTCTCCAAGTCCCAAAAGTTTTAAGGAACCATCTTATTAATGGTCCAATAACGACCAATCACATTATGCTATTATTATTCGTCCAACTATGAAATTAGCCAATTGGATTACTACGTTTACGACCCTCAAACAGCATTTGTGGCCTCATTTCAAATCTCGTTTTAACTTTCCATTCAATGAGACCCTCAGAAATGGAAAAAAGTCACCACTAGCGGATTCAAGGGGGGGGCCCACTCAGGCCTACCCATCCAAACAAGGCTCAAAACAACAAAAATTTCGTGTTAAACCTTATGACTAAAATTGGGTTTGGCTTCTTGCTCGCGACGTTTTTTAACTGATATATTTCAAGCCGGCTCTCATATTATAAAATTTTTGAATCCACCAATGAAACCGTGTATTTAGTTTGAATAGACCTCAATTTAACGAACCAATCACGATGCTTCTAAGTATCATTTTTGTGACAATTCTATTGGTCAATTTGTGACCATCGAAATTGTACCATTTTTGTTACAAAAACTCTTCAAACTGATTATTGGATTATCGGCCCACGAGGGTCGTATCGAGACGTTGGGTCGCGGACATCCTCCAATTCAAACTTGTGTTTATCGACAGAGGGTCAGCTTTCATTGGATAATCTGTTTACCGGTATGACAATTTTACTTGTGAACAGTCAATATTTTAGTTGTTTCATCCGGTACCGGTTGTTATGAATCTAATATTTCTGGTCATCCTACTGTACTTGGGAAAATAAATAGCATGTTTTGTTAATATCAGTTGCTATTAATTAGCCAATTGGAGCACACAAATTTTCGTGCACATTTTCATTGGCCCATTTGTCTACAACGGAAGTATCAATTTAATTATATATTGTGATTTGCTATTTTATCTTGCGAACATTTTTCAGGCTTTTCTTAAACTATGCTTTAACTCAAATTTGGACACGAAAGTGAGTACATTTGCATTTAAAACTTGGATCCGTTGTTTAAACGTTTAATCATTGATGAATAATCGGATTTAAGGCGACTTAAAGGATGTTTTTTTTTTGTATTTTGAAATTTTATAGTTTTTAAAATCAACAACAATACTTTCAATTTAAGAATAAGTAACCTTCTAGATGCTGTATGTCGAAAGTGGCTTTACATCAGGACTTACCATCGCGAGCTGAAATCGTGGCTGCACTCCTGGTCGAATAAATCAGGAAAATTAAAAAATTTGCATTATATCACAGTGTGCATGGGGAGGGGCTCAGCCCCTTTGGAAAAATTATGCCCCTACAAAATTTTTAACTTTGTTTGTAAGTCAACGAAAACCCTTGTATGCTTTTCCTGAAAAGTTTTTAGGGCCTCCAAGCAAGGTGAGCTGGCTACGTGCCTAAGTCAAAGTTCAGATTTTGGAGCCGGGTATTAAGGTCGTAATTCATTAAGGAGCAAGGGTTGCACTATACCTGTCATATGGCGCATTCCGTCATCCATACGGCGCCGTCCATCACCATACAGTATCGTACGTGAGTAATTAGCGCAGGATACCGCGCGGTGACGAACGGCGCCGGACTTTGACGGACGGCGCCGTACGGGTGACAGACACTTCCGTACGGCTGATGGACGGTGTCGTACGGATGACGCGCTGCGCTGGACGTCATCAAAACTATATCGCTACCCTTAACCTTAATCACGCTAATGTATATAATACTACTACGTACTGTAAGTTTTGCAAACACTCGCAAAATTTATATTGTGCGTAGTCACAAATTACCGTTTCCGTTTTTTGTACCATATGTTCGAGGGCGAAACAGCAGTCCCGTAGCCAGCTCACCGTGCTTTGGGGGGAGGGGCTAAACATTTTTCAAGAGGAGCATACAAGAGTTTTCGATGACTTAATACAAGCAAGGTCGAAAATATTTAGTAGCGACAAATTCATTCAGTGTGGGACTGAGCATCTGTGGCCCCACTCAGAAAACATTACAAGTTTTAAATATCGCACAGAATGTGATCAAGTCAGATAATTTTGTCATCAATGTCAATGCATCATGTGGCCCCTCTCTGGCTATACGGGTCTCACGATGCACTGACATTGATGACAAAATTATCGGAGTTAATAGCATTCTGCATGACACTAAACTTGTAATGGTTTTTGTGCACAAAAACGTTCCAATTTTGTCATAAAATTTCAGTTGTACAACAATTGGGAGTTTTTTTTCATTTCAACTGAATCCGGTTGTTGACAAAATTATATTTCAAAAAATTTGGAATATTAATATTAATATTAATATTAATATTAATAATCTACTGGTTTTTCGGAAACTGAAACAAACTCAACCTGCTGTGAAGGTTTTTTATGAAACTTTAAAAAATATGATTTTGGACTTGGAATAACAAATCTTGTAATTTTTTTATTTTAGTTGCTGTAAAAACAGTGTTTAAGAACGTCGAAACGAAAAGTTCCTACAAAGTTGGTTAGACGCCGTCGTACGCTGTCGCACGCCGCTATGCGTTGCTAACTAAAAATATAGGCGAATGCATGGTAAGTATAGCACAACCCTTATATTTATCATTGGATACAAAACAGAATGCGCCCCAAATTTTCGTGATGGTCGTTACAGCCCATGTATCGAACAGGGCCGGAACAGTAGTATAAGCATATTCCTAAGCCTAAGCGTTAGCGTAAGCGTAAGGATGAGCCTACTCATAAGTTTAAGCCTTATCCTAAGCCTGAGCGTAAGGTTGAGCCTATTCCTAAGCCTAAGCCTAAGCAAAAAAAAGTTAGTCTAAAGCTTAAACTGACTCTATTACAGCTTCGCCGGAAAACGATCCGACCCTGTTCGATACATGGGCCAAAGTTGTAATGAATGGTATTGTATACTTTAGTAGCATCGCAGAATAGGATTTCATTTCGAGAGAATAAAAATTTAAAATTTTTTTAAAGTTTTCTACAAATTTTATTACCCTGAAAATACTTACAAGCAACATCTATGGAGGGTGTCTTAAATGTACCCACGTTGGCGTCAGGCAAAAAATTACACCCTGGAAGAGGCGGACACCGAATAATGTTGGATGCCGCTGCAATTGTAAGACAAGATTGATTACTTTTAGACCGAATCCATTTAAAGGCGCACCAGCTAAATTTGGGGGGGGGGGCACACGGCATCCCAATGCTCCCGTGGAAACGCCGTTGATTATCCGCAGGATTTATCGTGGAACACAAAACAATTTTTAGCATCAAAGTTAAACGAAGATTTTTTTACCATTTTCACAACGGAATTATTTTCAAACTTTCCCTGCTTTCAGTTACCACAAACGATTATTCGTTTGAATTTGGTAAATTTCGCTGTCCAAATTACTGAGATAGGGATATCACATTACACGATACCCAGGGTTAACGATATCGCGTTAAACAAAAGTTTCTTCTGTTTCATAATCAACTATTTTTAGTTCTAAATGTTAACGCCGGAGTTGTTGTAAAAAATCATTGGCATATGTAAAGATCAGGAGCGGAACGTTTTTCGTGTTGGTCTGGAATAGCTTTAGCTTTAGGTGAATTTTTTTGTATATTCTTAGACTCAAGTATAAACTCATTCTTACGCTAAGGCTTAGGCTTTAAAAGTCGAATCTACGACAATGCGTCGTCCGGCAATTTGTCGCCCAACAGTGCTTTACAGCGCATTAATAAATCTAAGCATAAAATCATAAGCGTACTCCTAAGCCTCGAAGCCTAATGATGAGCGACACATTGTCAAGTCGATACAATTTTGGATTACACGTTGTCAATTCGACGAGTTGTCAGGCGATGAAGTGTCGTAAAATACCAGCCAAGAGTGAGCATATTGCTCGGGAACCAGCGCTGCAATGACGGCATACATTTATGAAAATTTAAAAATTCGTCATTTGAAATTGAGCAGAAAACAGTTTTATGGACTCCTACATTGAGCCTGTCTCAATATATATACAAATTAAATTACCGATATTAAATTATATGGCGGTGCTAAAAAATGTTATTAAACAACATATATCGTAAATATTGCTGCTTTTATTGACAAAGGAAGATAAAACATTAATGGCATCGCATGAATTGCAGGCGAGTAGCAAAGAGGGGGGTCAGGGGAGCTCAACCCCCAATGGAAAATTTTAGCCCCACCCCTACAAAATTTTCAACCTTTCTTGTAAGTCAGCAAAAATCCGTCCGGTTTGCAGGCAAGGTGAACTGGGTACGGGCCTGATGAATTGTCACACAAAACGAAACCTCCGAAGAAATATTTTACGATATTTTCAGTACAAAATTGGTCTCAGTTCTCTCAGATAGCAGGTGGGAAAATAACAGATATGGTTCCCAAGGTTTCTGCTAAAAAATCAGTGGCATTCCTGTTATATACTTGAAGAAAAGTTACTAATTACGCTAATACAACAAATCAAAGTTTAGGCTCAAACGTTACCCTGACGTATAATCTAAGTATACCTAAGCCTAAACCTAAGCATAAGCCTCAACTTATTTTATGAATCCAGTCGGTGATTCTTGGCACGGGAAACTTGTTCTGGCACGAAGTTAACAAAGTCGCATAATCGGTTTCCTATGAATTCAAACATTTCTCATCAAAAGTTGCTAAGGAAACCGGAAAATAACCACTGTTTGGTGTTTATTTGACTACAACCGGTAGGATGCCGGCTTTGCAACCTGTATTCATTAATGACAGCGAAAAGCCACCTCTCATTAAATGTATCTTATTCATGATTTTCTATATTTATTTTAAGAACAATATTTCCATTCGTTTTAAGGTGCCGCTAGCCTTGACTATCAATTGAAATTTCACCGTATCCCGTTGACTACGAGACCACTGGTCGGATCCAGCGGAATTAGGCCTGGGCTCCCGACAGGAATCCGGGCCCGTAGCCAAGGGCGGCGGCGGCGGCAGGGTGGCTTAGCCCCCGTGGAAAATTTTTGGCCACCGAGAGAGTGTTCAACCTTGCTTGTAACTCATTGATAACCCTTGAATGCCGCTCGTGAAAAATTGTTAGCCTCCGTTTGCAAGGTGAGCTGGCTACGGGCCTTATGTGCTCAGATTTAGTACAAAAAATAAGGTTGGTGTTGTTGCTCGCGGTCTTTTTCACCATATCGCACATCCTCTTTCAACGGAATTTTCCGAACCCACCAAAGTACGCGACTTGGATTGGCGGGCCCGTAGCAAAGATGGGCCTCAGCCTCCGTGTAAAAATTATGGATCCCTAGACAAAAGTTTTCAACCTTGCTTGTAACTCACTAAAAACCCTTGAATGCCCCTCTGACAAATTTTTAACCCCCCCTTCCAGCACGGTGGGCTGGCTACAGGCGTGCGCGGATTGGACGCTGTTTTTAAAGCTGTTTTTACTCGCTTCATGAATTGAAAACTCATCATTTTGGAACCTTATAGAAAATTGAATGAATACACTTTTGAAACGACAGTATTTTTGGTTTGACTGAAATGAAATAAATTCAAAATTACTACCAGGTTGACTATATATAAAACGACAGTTTTATGACTTTAACCGTTAAAATTTATACCCCGGCCATCAAAATTGTTTATTACTGTTTTTATTTACATTTTACAGGGTCGTAACATTTTTCCGAGTACTATTATATATTCACTGGTTTGAACGGATAATATCGCTACAGGAGGGAACCAGCGATACATATGCAGACAGACGTGTAGGTTTGAAAGTGTTTTTGTGACCGCCAATCGGAGCTGGCCAAAAACCATATTTACTCTGAAAGCTCGAAGGCTATTCTAAAGCTTGTAAAAATACATTTTTCGGGTTTCTCTAGAAATTTCAAAGTTGAATATCCCCTTTTGAATACATCTCTGTTGGGGGGTGCTGTAAATGATGGTACACATGTCCTAAAATAGCTTTGCTTTTAGTGTCCAAAATAATGGATGTATAGATTGTAATTTTAAAACTTATAAATAATTTTACTACTTGAACATTTGAGATATATAGACGAAATTTTACCTAATTTTATAATATATTTTATTATTTTCATAAATTGTCAATAGTAAAACCTGGAAAGATATCGTTTTTATAGTAATTCGTGTTTCATTTTTGGATGTTATATGTCGTTTGGGATGTTGTAAAATCAATGATACATGATTCTTCGTTCGTTCGCTTTTTACTATCTCCTTGCTTTTCCTACTGGCGTCACCAATTTACGACGCACGGATTTGGTGTTTTGTTTTTCAAAAATTAAATTTTCAATATTTGAATTGAATAGTGAAATTTTTCCTATTTGTGGACGCAATCCTGACCAAAAATGTTTGTTTGGTAGAAAAATCTAAGCCTAAGCCAGTAGTGGATCCGGGATTTTCACGCTAGCACGGAAGAATACCGGGCCTAAGCGAGGTATCAGTCCTCTCGAACAAACATTGGCCCCCTAGAAAATTTTCAAACTTGGCTTGCAAGTCTACGAAAATCCTTATATGGCTCTCCTAAAAAAATTTTTTAGCCCTCCTAGCAAGGTGAGCTGGCCATGCGCCTGAAGGATACTGTTCGAGTTGTGAAATGTTACAGTTAAAAAAGTGCGCATTTATCAAATAATTATATATTTTAACCATTGACCTGATAAAGCTAAAGGCTCGAAAATTTTGAATTCACGTTGTATGTCGTCACCAAAGTTTCCACAGGTCCTATTTGACTCTAAACAACAGCTTATTAGAGCATCAGATGAACTATTTGCATAACAAAATTTTCAGTACGGGGTGCAGGTAGGGAATTCATTCCCCCGTCACCCTTGCACCCGCACTGACTTGAGCTGAAGCAAAAGCTCGGATCTCAGCCTAAGCCTAAGCAAAGGACCGAAGACCTAACAACACTGTTCAGAAGCTGGTTTCGGATTTCGAAATGGGTGGAAGAGTTATGACCTTAATGTTTACGAATTCAGAATCACTTAACCATCGGATTCTACGGCATCGCAGGCAGAGGGCAGGAATTGTTTTCGGTATTGTCAAAAGCTTGTTGTGTAGCATCTATCATTAGCTGGCAGTAAGTAGGATTTGTAAGCTAAAAAACCAGCGAACGATTAGGATAAAAAATTTTGCACATTTTTTCGCATTTAAATTAATCTATGTTTATATTGATTTTTCGATCACCGGATGCTACAGTTCACTTGTTTGAAAACATATTTTTGACTGGTAATTCGGTGCTATACACAGCTGAGCATATGTCAAATCCGCGGGTCCGTAGCCAACGGTGGGCATGGGGGCTGAGCCACCCCTGGAAAATTTTAACCCCTAGAAAGTTTTCAACCTTGCATGTAACTCATTGAAAACCCATGAATGCACTTCCTGAAAATTTTTTAGTCCACCCTAGCAAGGTGAACTAGCTACTGACCTGAAAATCCGTCAGCTTTAATGTCATCTTCATGTCACCACATACTTGTAACATTTAACATATTTTGTCCAAGAAACACATGTGAAAAATTATTGTTGAGTTTTGAATTTTTATTATACAGAAGTACATATATTTTATTAATATTAAAATCTTACAATATTTGTAATTATTAAAAATCAGCGCTAGCAAACCACTACTAAACGGCCTTACGTTGATTGCCTGAAATACGAATTTAAATCATGATGTCAACATTACAGAGCGGGTATTTGTGTCCTGATCACACGATAACAGATACGGTAAGTAAAAACGAAAAGCACGAAAAGATTGGAATAGCGTTTGCATAAGCTTAAAGACCTATTCACACGTGCAAGTTTTTTGCTGCGAAAACTTGCAGCTGCAATTTGCACTTACAAGTTTTGTCTAAAATCCCGTCCGAAAAACGCGCTTTAAAAATGACAGCTAGGAATTTAGTTCACATGTGCGAATAACCATGCGTGTTCCCTGAATTTATTGCAGCCGTTTTCTCATTGGCTGATCAAAAAATGCAAAGTCTGCGCGCATATTTGCGCTGCAAGTTCAGTAAACAAGTTGCACGTGTGAATAGGACTTTATGGTTGCGCTATACTCAACACTAACATTTTGTACCGTCTCGAAATCATATCCTGTCTAACGATGCTGCTGAATATTCAACCTGAAACTTGAATAATCCAAACTCTTGACACGAAAATTAAATGCATTCTGTTTTGCATCAGCTACGAAAATTAACGGTTGCGCTATACTTGCCGGACGCCGCCAAACAGATTTTGCCTTTTGTTAGCGACGCACAGTGGCGCGCGGCGGCGTCCGGAATAGTAAAGTTAAGTCTAAGCAAAAATTAGTCTAAAGCTTATGCTTACTCTATTGCAGTCCTACAGAAAACAGTTCCGCTCCTGATCTTTATACGAACCAAAATGTTGAAAACACTATCTTGTGTTGTTGTTGTTGTCGTTGTTATTCTTCTTCTTCTTCTTGCGAAGGTATATTCGCCGAACTTGTGCCTCAAAACTAAAAAATTTAGCAAGATGGTCAATAGCTGGCAAGTATTCTGATTGTGTTAAATGGGGCAAAAACTATCCGGTTGGGGAGGTGGGAATTCCTTCCCATCACGTTGATCCTCCTTGGTCTGTTCTATAGTAAGATAGCTTCATTTCGACGGATTTGTAATTATTTTTGCAATTTTAGTCAATCACTCAGTCGCCACTCCAAATGCTTGCAGCGCACTGTGAAAGCATTGGCCGGTCGGAAACCATTGAACCGTCCCGAACGATCACAAAATCGCTCATCGAGTACCCTGAAACCAAATTCCAGCCTTGCCAGATCAAAACGAGCCCAAATGTACCGTTGGCTCCTAAAGCGACAGAAATGTGCAACCGCAACAGCTCAACTCAACGCAACAAATCTCAAGCTGCGATAAATTTTACTGTCGACAACCGTACAAACACAACCAGAACAGCAACAGTTCTGCCTTCATTATCACCACATTCAACAACATCAGCGACCAGTTTATCGTGTTCGTCATCCGGAACAAGCAGTAATCGTTGTTGCTCGTCGCTGTCTCCTTATTCAACCAATCGAGTTACGTCATCGATGATATCACCAGTCGAAAGCGATCAGTCACGTGCGTCCACAGCACTTGTTCATACGCCCAGTAACCAATTAGAATGCAACAAATTGGCATCATCGATGATATCACTTGTCGAAAGTGACCAGTCACCTACGTTCAAAGCCGTACATACACAAGGCAACCAATTAGAATCGAGAAAAATGACATCATCGATGATGTCGCCGGAAAGTAACCAATTACGTACATGCGCGGCTGGTCATACACTCGACAACCAATCAGAATCTGGAAAAAGAACGTCATCGATGAAATTGAAACTGATGAACGAAACTGACCAGCCAAAATTGTCCACAACAGCAATGACAATTAACCAATCAGATTTGAGCAAGTTATCGCCAGCTAATATGCCATTGGGTGTGGCAACTAACGAATACTTGAAGCAATTCATACCTGCTAATGGGTTGATCACTGGCTTGGATCCGCTAATGCCACCGGTTGCAGCCGTTTTAAGCCAATACGCGAACCAGATGGCCGCCAAATTTAACAATGCAACGCGTTCGGACAAAAATAATAATCAAGTGGACAGTACTGCTCAACAAATATCACCAAACAAGCTTTCTCAACGCGTACGAAACGCTCCTGTCACCCAATTGCCAAACATTCCAACTTCAAATCCATTCATAGGTGTCAATTCGGCACTATTTTCATGCCCGAATCCACTTCCGATGCCAAATTTGCCTCTCAAATGTTGTAACTCAACCACAGCCGCTATGTGCCCTTCTTGCGTTCCAGCGAAATCTTTTCAGCCAAAGCTGCTACCAAATTCAAATTCGGCACCGAATCACTGCCTAAAATCTGGCTTAAATGAAATAGATCCTGAATTATTTGCTCTATTTTACTATCAACTTTGCCAACCGTTACTAGTCAACGCTCCAAATGCATCGTTACCAGTTTCTGTTGGCTCGCCTTCTGAACTGAGCTACCCTCGGACAAATAAGCTACCGGCTAAGCAACCAAACCTCTCGCCTCCCACGTCAAAACAACCCACCCACGATTGTAACCTTGTTACCACTCCTGTACTGCCGTATCCATGCAGATGGGATCATTGCAATGAACACTTTCGTACTCAAGAAGCACTGCTCACCCATATTAAAACAGCGCACGCATCCATAAATCAGCATACTTCTGAGTCGTCCAAAAAAGCACAACTGTTTCCTACTTCCCTGTCCGCCAGCGCTGCTTCTGTTAACCAGCGGCCCCCTAAATCTGGCCACATCCCAAGTTCCAATGTTCGAGTATCACCACCGACCGCTAAATCGTCAACAATATCACCCAAACGATCTACGGGTACCAACAGCGAGAGTACTCGGGCTCAAATTCCAAAACATTTAACCGCGTCGACAAAGCCACGATTTCAGCCGTACCCATCACTGGCTCCGCCACCAGTGTTCCCATCTGACATGCTTATACCTGAGCCTGGATCGTTTCCATGGATATCACCAGTTGTTGCCGCGCCTGGAACTAGAATGCCCACTGGCATAAATCCTTATCTTCCGCCAGGGCCTATGATTCCTGGTTTCGGCTCGATAACACCGTTTCCAGGACTTATCCCACCCCCTCCTATGCGGCGAATTGATGGCATGTATAACCCTCCGTTGTGACCACGAACTGATGCTTTGAATCCCGCTGAACACTTGTTAAAACTATGAAAACGTCACACGATAAATATTTCAAACAAATGTCAATGGACTACTGCATTCTGGTCAGGGCCGTTGCCAGCTCACCTTGCTAGGCGAGGCTAAAAATGTTTCAGCAGGAGTATACAAGGGTTTTCGTTGATTTACAAGCAAGGCTGAAACGTTTTAGGTAGAAAAAATTTTCCAGCCAGGCTTACCCCCTGGCCCCCTGTTGGCTATGGGTCCGATTGGGGTACCACGCTTGATTCAAAAAATGCTATATCTGCAATTTGGTCAAATGCGGTGATCCGACTAAGAGGGGGTCCCATTTTCTGTCCAAATCCATGGAAGTCCGTATCCCTAATAAGAGAATGTAAGAGCATAGGGTCCCTAAACCCTAATTAGAACGCATAAACGTCAATTGTCCCTAATTGTAGTGCATAAACTACAGGCCCAAATAAAGTTGAGTTCGCAACTTTAATGTGCTGAATACGACCTGAACAAAGTCTTACACTCTACGCTACTCTAACGTCGTTTGGAACCTAGTGCTACCATTAACAGCTGCGCCTAAATTTAGAGTAAACTAAAATTTAAATTAGAGCCTGATCGGACAACTAAAAACACAAAATATAACTCGGAGTTTGCTATTTAGGTCTTTGTACATAGTTTATTTGTTTTATTTTTATTATTGTGGTTTGATGTTGGATTAGTATATATATGAGTTATTGCACTGCAAAAAACGGTGAGTCAAATTAACCTCCCCGAAATAGGCACTAACACAGAATGAGAAAAATTCGACTCTGCTAGAGTCAAATTTGTCTCATTGACTCTCGTGTTTGACTCTGGCGGAGTCGAATTTGACTCATTTTGTGTAGTCCCGCAGAGCCTATTTCGGCGCAAGTCAATTTGACTCACCGTTTTTTGCAGTGTAGCTGCAGAACGCTTCACTCTATGGCGGAAATTAAACGGTACACAACTTGCAAACCGCTGCAATGAACACATTTCAAGAATTGCAATTATTACTTTTACGGCCCATGTTACTATAAAGGCCGTCCCAATTTCCCGGGACACAAATATATCCGGAATGCACACTTATGCGCTCCTGTTTACATATGCGCAGGCAGTTTCGGCGCAAGTAAATTTGACTCACCATTTTTTGCAGTGTGCGAACTTCAAGCATAAAAAATTTTTTTTGCGAATTCATAATAATTCCTGAACAACAAGCTCGCACATTAACTTCAGTGGTTGTTCTTATTTTTCGAAAAGAACTTAGAGATTGAAATATCTACACATTTTGTCTAGAGTTGTGCAATGTAACATACCGTAGTGACCCGAATGATATGGGGTAGACCTAATACCAGGCGGTATACCGATCCACACAAATTTGCTTTACCCGCGACCCAATTTTACCTATCTTTTGTGGTCATTCCAACAATTGTTAAATTTTCCATTGTATTGGTTTTAATATATAATACCTAATCGCTTAACCTTGGTATACGTTGCAATAAACTGTATTTTAATTGGAATCATGCAAACCAGAAGAAATATACGTTCCCGATTGTCAACAAGGTTTGCCAAAGCCGGAACCGGATTTCCCCGTCGAAGGTTCCGGCGATTTTAGTGTTGCAATTTGCCAAACGGATACTTATAACGGAAACGAACGCTAATTCTTGCGGGAAACGGATATCCGGTTACACCCTGCTTATGAGCACATAGTAGATTTTGTTGAAAGAAAATTTAAAACATGATTTTTACTATATATACTCAAGTTTATTTCATTGAAAAATTGAAGGTGGGAAAAAACAAACCCAGTCAACAAAATTTGCCGGGCCAGAGGTGAAACGTGAAGCTTAATAGGAAGATGCTTGTAATACTGATCCGCCCCTGTTCTTAAGATTATCAGAACCAGGGTGCAACCGGAATTCCGGTTCCGGTAATGAAATCCTGTATTTTTTCACCGGAATTTTCCGGTATTGAACATTTTTTCTCATCCGAAAATTTGGCAATTATTGTAACTTATCTAAAATTGTTCGAGCGTATATTGCCAAAGTTTTCAATTTGTGCCATATTCCATAATTTATCATGTTTCCACCTACTGCATTTGTTTCAGGATTTTGGTATTCTAAATGGTGTTTACAGCATTAAAAGCGACATACGGCAAAAAATGAAGTTTTCGGTAACAAATTTTTTATATTTTCCGGTTCCGGTATTTTTTAACTTGCCGGTTCCAGTATTTTATAATTCCGGTTGCACCCTGGTCAGAACTTCCAGCAAACATTCTGCTGGAACCAGAGGTCACACGTTGTCAATTCTTGCATACCAACAAAAGATGTAAAATTTAGCGACCTTTGGTTTGTTTTTCACTTCTGGTTACAGTCTAGTAAAACACTTTAAAACAATCGCTCCAACTTTTACTCAAAACTGTTTATTCCAACAGGTACAACTCAACAACAAAAACAAAAAAAGCAGCCCAAAATACTTTGAAACCTGTCGAGAGTTGAATCATTTGTTCGCGGGACTATAATATAGTAACCTTAAGCTGTAGATTATTTTTTGAAAAGGCTTAAAACATGCTTATACTACTGTACCGCACCTCAAAGTAACATTGGCCATGTCAATTCTACGAGCCTGTCCAAACTGGGAAACTGAGAGATTTAGAGACTGGGTAGACATAGGCTTGGCTCAACATGCTTAGGATCACGTTTATGCGTAGTGAGCACACCACTATACTTTCATACTGGCCAAAAATGCAACACAATATAAAGAATATCAAATCTACAAATCAATCATACCAGATTCATAAAGAACGTGTCTAAAAATAACGTAGAAATCCTAAAACAGCTGTAAAATAGAAAATAAATACAATATTCTTAAGCTCAGCATAAAATTTTATGTGCGATTTTACTGCCGAATAATTTTACTTCACAATGCCATTAGGATTGTAAAATCTAAACCAAAGTTTGTATTCAGGTTCTCGTACATAAACCAGTTTGTAACCCCTAAAGACCTACGAGGTAAAACATAATCTGTGCATCCGTAACTCAAACAACTAATATTGCATAAAATACGCAAAACACAGTAACATAAGACCATATATTTTTGTATCCATAGATTAATTCGACAAATTATACTCATTCTCTACGTTTTAACTCAAAATATGTTCAATTTAAGATGCAGTCGAAATTTTTCAACCACAATCTTTGGATGGTTCTCCTAACTGATTAAAATTTAATCCTTCAATAGTCGCAAACACTTTTGCTTAACTTTTCGAACCATTTTATCCTGAGCCAGATTATGTTTATTCCCATTAGCTTTTTTTAAATTTTTTTCTTCTCCAATCAAAACATCACGGACCAACGTCAACTTATTTCGACGGATGGGCTTCATTGCCGCATAATCCGCATTAACAAGCAGTTTTAACAGTAATTTAAGATCTTTTCGACTTGAAGCTGTCTTCATACGTTGCTTGCAGACCCTCACCGAAATACTGTCAACGCTGCCGCTTCCGTCAATTCCAGTCACAGGTCTCTTCGAACATGGGGAACAATCATCTCTACGTAGTTTCCCGCGCGCTTCCAATCTGGCACCTTTTACAGGGATATTCATATCCACTTCGGATGAAATTTTTGCATCTCCATAAGTAACTTGTACCTGATTATCAGTGCTTTCTTTCATGAAATTGTTCGAGGCACACAACAATCTACCCGTAGACAATGGAGAAAGCATTTCTGACTGGTTCACACAAACATGATCAGAAGACATCGCTTTTATCTTCGTTCGTTTTCGCTTACTCTTAGGTTGGCTTTCCATTTCAAAGCAGATTTCATTATTTGACGAATCTTGCAAAGTTTCATCAGGCTTACCACCGTTAACAGGGACCGTCATACTGGATTCTTGAAATCGATAACTACTGTCACCACTATCAACAAAAGCACAACTACCCTGCACAGACATCGGTTCTTTACCCTGCTGAACTAAACTCTGCCTATCCACTGGTTCTCCAAGATCTACACTTCCTCCCAACTTGTCAGCCACTAGTTGTTTCCCACCAAAGCCGGTAGATAGGTCATTACCAGAAAACTCACTTTCCTCCAATGGATCGACGCTACCTTTCAACATCAGCTTATGCTTCACGTCATGCTTCACTAAATCGAGTTTAACGTTTAACTCTCTATCGAATACTGATTCAATATCTGCTAACGCTTTCAGCCTAACTTCATTATCAAGTCTCTGATTACCGGACTGTACGAGCGTTACAACCTGTTCGTTTTGTAGTTCATTGAAGACTTCTTGCATACCAATCATCTTGTCATAGGACTCATCTGTGTCATTAGTTCCGCTTTTCCGGCAGCCCTGAATTAAATTATGATACCATCCTTCGAAATAATTCAACATATCGTAACAAACCTTTACGAAATAAATACCAGCTTCGCGAGCTCCAGCTACAGTTCCCAAAATCACCACTGAATGCGACAGAAAATGACCCAGCGATATTACGTCCCGGGTATGTTGAGCACATAATCGGGCTTTTGATTCAAGACAAACAGCAATACGTATGGCAGCACGTAAGAGTGACCAAAATTCGTAAATGCGTTCTTTTGTTGGTGCTTGTACGGTATCATCGTGATTTACGGTTAAGTCTGAAACAGTATAAATCTTAACCAATAAATTCATACAGGTAGGAGAGGCGTAAGAAATGCACTCAGTGCGAATTGTGTTTTTTAAACTTCTTCAAATGCATGTGTCATCGTGTCATATACATTGCTCCGAAAATTTTGAAAGGAAATATATCAGTTTTGACTAGAAAATTGTGACGTCAATTCCCTAAAAGCGTAAGTCTGGCCAACATTTTGTCGCTGCAAACGATGCAGAGAGCTAAACCATAAATACCTCGCCCCACACATTTCGCATCTCCCGGGTAATGGGTGCGAGTTGCCAGTCTCGTCGTTGGTCAATAAAAAAATTTAGAGTTTTATGTAGTATACAGCTTTGACTTCAATTTTTCGGCTAAATACTGCGCTTCCTTAACTATTAACGGAATATAAATGCCAGGATGATAGACGTAATTTAAAGAACCATTGTAATTTTTGTGGGTGGAAACAATTTTACACGATTAAAACTCAACTAGGAGCCTAAACCTGATCACATTATCGCTAAAAACTTCGATTTAATGTAAAGAATTACATAACTAACCCTTTTCAAGGCTCTCTGCAACTGCGTCTAATTTTATTCTGACAAGCTTTGTATAATTTCTTTTCATTGATCTAAACGCCTAAAACAAATGGTATGCGTACGTATCAACACGCTTTTTGCTTATCAAACGATTGACTACTTTTATGAAAATTATAGCATATCCGGTTAAGCAAGCTCAAATTTGTGGCCTTTAATTCAAAATTTTAGCAAACTGTTTTTAAGATTTTTAAACCAGACGAAAATTCCAGTTTGGTCGAAAACCAGATCGTTAAATATATAGTAAGATACCAATGAAATGATCGTAACAAGCTTCTACTTTGTAATGTTCTGATTACTTCTGATGTAACGTATACCGCAGGCTTAAAGTAGGCACAGATGATCAAGAACCGAATCAAAAATTTTTTATAATAGTTTAAGATTGTTTTGTAAACATTTAGCATTTGTTTACAAATTTTTAAAATATATTAATACCAAGAACCGTTTTCTGTAACAAATGTAGCGTCACCAGTTAATAATAGGGTTTTAAACGCACGAACGGCTACAGCTTCGAATATCACAATCCACATCGCGGTTGGATAGATCAAATTCAAAATCTTTCAATTTGTTTTGGAACATTACTTTTCCTGCAGTCCAAAGTTTCAAATCATATCAAAATATCGCCAACTGGTGACAAGTGCACACATTTGAGGATATGGACATAGGTATGATCACATTGTAGTGTCTTTGAATCAAATTAATTTAAGTTCGGATCAAGCGTTCAAAAAATAAGGCCACCACGAGCAACAGACGCTAACCTGGAAACTTTTGAACTTTGCAAACACATGGCACATTTTATAATTCAAACGCTCCATTACGTAAACATCTCGCTCACTTAAAAAGCAACGTTTTAAACGCGTTATAAACCATTGTAATTTTTGCTTTAAATTTAATAAAGTTATACGACGCGCTTCAGCGCCTGAATACGTAATGGTTGCCATAATAAAGACTCTGAAAGATAATGCCAGACAGCCAAATATACTTCGGTTCAGAAAGAAAAACCCGAAAACATGAATTTTGGTAAAACTTTTATATATTAGTGTGCTTATTTCGACCTGGGGATTCCAAAAATCTGTAATTTGACTATTCCAATGAAAATTTTTTATGTATAAAAAGCATTTAAACCAACGTATAACGCGAAAATGGTTATATGGCTTAGTGGTGTGGGCAGCAAACCCTGTACCACCTGACTACGCAACTTTCTGTAGGTCTGCCCCCCAATCCGCGGCTAAGCATTTTGGATACCACCACCAGGATAGTTATGCACATTTTATATGGACGTTTTCATAAAGGGACCCTTGGATAGAATAAAACTTTAAAAGAAATGTCGAAATATTCTCAAATAATATAAGACGTTGACGATTTGATGAAAAACCAGCGTTTAATTACTAGTAGTTGTTAACTGTAGAGAAACAAATAGTGTGGTAACGTATGAGTGAAGGAATGACCCACATTTAGCTGCTTGTAAATGCTTACCCCAGCGTGCAATCGGAATTCCGATTCCGATTAGAATTCCGATTCAAAACGAGTCCCGATTCCGATTTCGATTCCGAGTGCACAATCAATCGGAATCGGAATTTGCGCATTTTAACTTTACACCTACTTGCTCTGATATGTTGTATAAATATTCTGCATCATTTATCTAATAAATTGTTTTCGACATATTAACTTATCAATAATTGTTTGTACTTTAGCTTTATCTGTTCATGCGACGTCTTTGAGAATTGTTGCCAACCAACAGACATTCTAAATCAATATTATACTTTGTTAATACAATTTATCCTCATAGTCACAAATTTTGTAGTTCCGATTCGTATTTCGGTATATATTTGCTGTTCCGATTCCGGTATAATCCAGTTCTGCTTTGCACCCTGGCTTACCCTATTCAAAAATTTATATAAATCAAATCAACAGGCATCATTATCACCAAAAACCATTGTTGCACTACGCATTCTAATGGCTGTATATGTATCCTCTAAAACTAAGATTCAACATATGCATGGACCTTTAGACATTCTTGTCCGTTAAGCCCAAAAGATGAGCTGCATTGCACTGTATTGCAGAACCCGAAGTTCAAACCTTTTATCTAAGCAGATAAAAATGTGGGTTGATATTTTTGCGTGTCCGGCAAACGCTGTTACCACTGAGAAACGTAGCCCGCCACTCCAACTGCTTCTATCGCCGACTATAAGTCGACGATATGCTGGCGGCAACCATACTATACAATTGTGTATTGCATTACAAGTCTGACGTCCCAAATCAAACCTTGACTGACAGGGACATCAGACGTTTCTTAAATTAAGCTGCTTTAAAAACAGGTGAGGTGAGGTTCGCAATCACGAGCTGTGGAAATTGAAGCCAAGCAAAAGTCCTACTACTACCCGGCGCATCCCACCTCTCTGAAAATCATTGACCATATCCATATGTCAACACGTTCTGGTGTCTCCAGACAGGTGAAATGTTCTAGGGAGCGTGAACCGGAAGGCGCAATTAAATTTTTGAATTTGTCTTATAAATACATCAAATTTTACAAAGTAAGTTCAAAACTGAAAGCACTATCAACAACAACAATAACAACATACTTGCTTTCTCCTATCTACATGCATGCTGCGCCATGCACTCCTTCATTTCGCTTATTTGGTTTTGGCTTCTTTCGACTTCCTACTGCCACTAGCTACGTAAATACTCTACACAAATAACATTACGGGCCGTTCTTTAAAACCAACAAAAATAATATTTGGTTTTTAAATAAACAAATCAAAATACCTACAAATGCCAATAGTATTATTTGTCGCAATGCAGTTGCCTTATAAGATTGTGGCAAATTTGAGTTTTTATAAGTTTTCGTTTGAGAGTATCTGTCCCCGTTTTTCGCTATTATAGGTTGTACTTATCTACGTTGATTACCTAATTAGTCTATAACGTAGTTCTTTTTCATAACTTGGAATATAAATAATTGCATACATTATATATTGTACTAAAAAACTTTGCTTGTGGTACTGCGAGGCTGCCCAAAATACGGAATGTGGCGGGATCCAGTAAAATAATACATTTTACAACAATAGTGAAAATCTGAAGTTTTAATTATTATTAAATTAACACAGGACGTGAGCACTACTAAAATAAATACAGTTGAAAATGCAGAAAGCATATACGACATACGTCGTAAAGTGGTCATGTATTGGTTTTTGCAGTTAAGCCAACTAAACAACGGCGTTTTATCTGTGCACTCCAGTAATATCGACATCCAATCAATAACCACAATTCTCAATTTATTACCGTAAACGCATGTGTATAACAAAAATTGACAATTCGATTAAAACGACATCGGACATTTCAATACAATGCACAGATAAAGCGAATAAATCACCCGACCCGCTATTTCTGCAAAAAAGAACTAGACACTTTTAATAAGCTTCAGAACAATATTATAAAATTTTAAAATGATTTTTGTCTTTCCGTAAAGAAATGGCTTAAGGAAGGTAGCAAAAAAATTAACAAGAAATTACTGGAGAGCTTAAAATACCGTACTTTTTGTCTTGCTTATTGCACCTTTTCTAATCATCAGAAATTATATCATGACTACCCTAATTCAAAGCTGGAGTTTAAATTCAGAATGCCAGGAAGATGACCGTAGTTGGGAACAGCGTAAGATATTGCTGTACTATTTAAGTTGTACGGCGAAGAGTTTAAAAGCTAAATTGTAGATTGTTACATAACATTTTCTGCATGAGATGCAATTCTCGTATCGAAAGGAATTCTAGACTCGCTTGAACGTTTGAAGATGTTCATTTTTTGTAAGACATATTCCAGGGTTATGACACTCTGTTGAGTTTTTTGCTGAACAAACCTTAGAACTGGTAAACTTCATACATGTTTCTATAGGGGGATCCAAATCTTGGAACTGAGGCCAAAATTCAGCATATCAGAATGATCAGGTTCTAATTCATTTTCGTGAGACATACTCCAGCTTCGTGGCGCTCTGTTGTGTTTTTTGCTGAACAATACGTAGAACGGGTACATCATTCATGTTTCTAGAAGGACGCAAAGCTTGGCAGAGACAAAAAACATACCAGAATGATCAGGTTCAAAAATATATATTGTTAAGGGGAGCCAAAACAAAATTGAGTCATATTCTTTAAGGGACCAAATTTTCGGACGGGAGCCGAAAATCTGCATACCACACTGCCCTCCACCCGCCGGCTTTTGTCAAAAAGATGCAGTTTTAAAAATCTTTAAATATTAGAGCTTCTCGTAACCTCCTCTGATCATTCCGACTAACAAATTTATGTGACAGTATATGCGGGAAAGGTCTAAAAATACATTCGGCCAGATACTGGCGTCGTTTGTGTTACATTGCTTCTAGCACTTGCAACCCATACGTCATCATCTTCACCGCTACAATTGCTGACGTCATCGTCGTCATTAATATTCGTTTGACTGCTTCTGGAGTTGGTCGCAGCCTTCGTCAACTGACATCCTTGTGGTCGAACCCGTACCCGTGATGCGGTGACGTCAGACGTATCAGAAACCCAAGAGATCATACTCGAGCGCCTGGAGGTATTTCCACCGGATTCTTTCACGCTCTTTGACATACCTTGACTCGGATGGGCGTGTTTGCTGCGACGCTGGCAACTTTTACAAATCGGACGAACAGCGGTTGAAGAACTAGGTCTCCCAGAACCCTGCCGTTTAATCCAGCCAGAATTGCAACATAGTGCACGCGAAACAATCGTGATAAATGCTACTCGAACGTCGACACGCGTGAGACATGCAATCGCTGGGCTGATCCAATTAAACGAATACGATAAGAGCTTTGCGATTCCAAAATATACCTCGGTACCTTTGCCGTGGTCATGTCGGAATTCTTCAATATACGTCAGCGCAACTAATGGCGATTGGCATACGACAAAACATGCGAACGTGAACGCGATAACGATGTACGAATGATGTGCAGACAAATATTTCAGGTGTACTAAATAATCGTTAGTTAGCTCGTCTGGCTTTTTGCCGCCAGCCGTCGTCGATCGATCATCATTGATGACGTCACCGTTATCGGTTGTCGTGGCAACGTTTTGCCGATTAGCTATCTCACTTTTTTCGCTCATGTTCGCGTTGTCCCAACGATGAATGTCACCGAATGTTGTGTGTAAGTGATGCCGGATGCGGACGAGCAGCAAGAACCATAATATAACCGGAACAAAGTAGAAAATTATTGTATCGACAACGAAAAACGCTTTTACTTCAAACAATCCCATGAACGGACCGCAGAGATCAGCTGAAAAGGTTTCAAATATAAGCTCTCCGGGGTGACGCTGTACCTGTGGTGGGGCGCCGTCAGTCTCCATACGGTGTCATATATACGATTCATCAATGGTATAACGCCACATTTAATTTAAGAACGTACTAAGTACTGTAGTGACCCGAATAAAACGTGGGGTAATAAAAGGGGACGTGGTCCCCATTAGGAGTCTCAATCAATATGAGTCCGTATCCCTAATAAGAGTCCATAAGCAAATAGAGTCCCTAAACCCTAATTAGAGTTCATAAATGTCAAGTAACCCTAATTTTAGTGCATAAAAGACTCGATGAGGACCAAATAAAGTTGAGTTCGAAACGTTAAAGCATACTTAAGTTTTGAAAGTACATTCCTAAGTATAAGCTTGCAATGTCGCTCAGGCTATTGGCACAAGACAAACGTTTAATTCAACAGATAATTGCAATACCGGATAAATTTGTAATGAAGGGTGGCGGACCATGGGTTTAAGGTAAATTCTTATTCGAATCACTACAATAAAATGTCAACATATCTTAAATTTACAAAAAAAGTTTAGCAAATTAAGGTCATATTCTGAAGCTAATATCCATCCTATTACTTGGTGACTGGTTTATAAGGTGAAAATCGAAATTTAAAATTGCATAAAAGTTGCAAATTAAAATTGTCTAAAGGTGACATACCAGCAATATAGTCAGCATGCTGATATTCTGTTAACATTATGAAATCGTAGAGGTATCGAACCCTTAATCCACAGGGTCGTGTCTGCGGTTGCCTGCCTCACTCCAAAACCAAAGACCAATGTAAAGAACAGGGGCGGAACAGTATTGTGGTCATATTTCTAAGCCTAAGCCTAAGCCAAGCAAAAAATCAGTCTAAAGCTTAAGCTTACTCTGTTCTAGTTCGACAGCAAAACGCTCCGCTCCGGATCTTTACAAGAGCCCAACCAAATTTCAAGCCATTTAGCCGCTCTACATTCAAACTTCTCAAAAAATGTTTCTTTTTTGTTTCAGAGCTTTAAAATTGATTCTGTTTTACCAAGGCCGGACGTTTTTTCGGGTTATCCTGCCACCATTGGAAGCAGGCCGTCGCTGAAAAATACTCTCAACGTAGTAACTATGTCGATCATCAGCAAGGGCATGGTGATACAATTAAATCTTAAATTTTCATCTTTTTAAATTTCAATCCGATGACTCTCATGCAATTTCAATCGGATGACTCTCATGCTAACTATAAACGCTTACTCACTGACTGACACTGGGACTATGGGACTGTGAGGCTAGGTTTACAATTAGGCTTATGATAAGACGCCGACATTACCCTAAGGTTTTTAAGCATAGGTTTAGGTTTAGGCCTTTCTAAACTGGCGTTTTAGTATTACCGCAACTGTTCGTAAAAGCGGTAGAGGGTATTTATTGGCTGATAGTTTTTGAACTGAAGAGATGAGACGAGGGATTGCACGGAGCTTTACACTTTGTAAATAATTATCTTCAGCTCAATCTACACAGTTGGAAACTGGTTTAGATTACGTTTTTCGGCACAATTATTTTCAAAGATCCAGGGTACAAACGAAGATGAAAAATACCGGAGCCGGAGCCGGTGGTCAATGAAACTTGTCGGAGCCGGAGCCGGAGGTGAGGTGAAAGGTAGTACAAATGATGGTTAATTAGTTAATTTTACCCAATATCTGTGCAATATGTTATTAAGTTGCTTAAGTTTACGCTAATTATAACAGAACGCGCTAAATAGAATAAATGTTGCAAAATTATACAAAATATTACTACCGAAATTGCCGGAACCTCCGGCAAAATTTCTACCGGAACCGGAACCGGAGGCCGATATTCTGCTGGAGGCAAAGGCAGACCTCCGGTTGTACCCCTGGAATGATTAATTTATTTCTATTTCACAAACAACATCGCACGAACCTTTAATGTAATACGGATCATACCCGTGAGTCATGAAAATATGCGCATTATAAATGAGTGAAAACGTCCAGATGCACAAAATCGCAATGCTGACACGATTTTTGGGCACATCCGGGATGTGAGGTTTGTCTCGGAACCGGATATTCGAGCTGGTTTCGTCTAAGATTACCAGCATTTCGCTTAGTTCATTGACTGCAAGGCCAGTTCCAGTGATGTAGCAGCAGATTTTGCACAGCCAATAGCTAAAAGCATACGTGATGACGCGAATAGTTTTAACCGGAATAAAAATTAAACCATTTTTTAGTTTTTGAGCCTCAAAAATATTACGACAATTAGCTGTCCGACAACTCGTCGACCGACAATTTGTAACAAGCAGTCTCGTTTACTCGAGTATTTGCAGTCTATCATTAGCGCTTAGGCTTAGGCGGCCCGTGTATAGAACAGGGCCGGAACGTTTTCCGGCGGGAATATAATAAAGTAAGCTTGAGCTTTAAACTATTTTTTTTGCTTAGGCTTAGGCTTAGGCTTGGGCTTAGGCTTAAGTATAGACTCATTCTTACGCTTAGGCTTAGGCTTAGGAATAGGCTCATCCATACGCTTAGGCTTAGGCTTAGGCTTAAGCTTAGGCTTAGGCTTAGGCTTAGGCTTAGGCTTAGGCTTAGGCTTAGGCTTAGGCTTAGGCTTTGGCTTAGGCTTAGGCTTAGGCTTAGGAATATGCTTATACTACTGTTCCGGCCCTGTTCTATACATTGGCCGCTGATTCTTAGCATTATGCTCTACGTTAAATATAATATGTTGTCAGGTGTAAAGTTGTCGTGCGACGAATTGACGTATTTTCAACCCAGAAACATATTCTAAGCAGAACTGCGTTAAATTTCATTTGAAAATAATTTACTCAAGTCTATATTGCACTGAAATAGACGTATGTTATACAAGCAGCGTTAAAGTTGACCAAACTGGTTTTAAGTTATTGGTCTATGACTATCACAGTTGAATGCCTTGAAATGTACATTGAGTTTTTGACTACGGAAAATGTGGCCAATTTATAGAACAGGGCCAGAACAGTAGTATAAGCACATTCCTAAGCCTAAGCCTAAGCGTAAGAGTGGGCCTATACCTAAGCCTAATCCTAAGCACTAATGCTTAAGCCTAAGCAAAATATTAGTCTGAAGTCTACAGCTTTAAGCTTACTCTATTACATTCCCGCCGAAAAACGTTCCGGCCCTGTTCTATACATGGACTGAAAATGTTGGGTTCATTCCGTTCAGCTCAATCATGAACCATCTCCAAGGCGCAGCCAGGGGGAGGTTTTATGTGTCAAACACCCCCGTTGCAATTTTTTCGAAGGGGTTTTTAAATACGATTTTAATAGGTTGCAACACAAGAAACCACCCCTTCGAAATTTTTACGCAACATATAAACCTTCCCGTTTTTCTGAATTTTTAGCTACTGCATATGATCCAGCCGTGATACTTTACCTGGCTTGGAAGTGTGACGTCGGCAATATTGGACCAAAAATTTCCCACGGTATCAAAATCATACCGGCAAAAATTCCGGTTCCGCTCAGACTGACTAGTAATTTAACCGACTTCCGAGTTTGTCGATGATTTCCATATTTCACCGTAATTATCAACGTGATGCATATTATAAGCGTCCATATTCCGGTTGTACCGAACAGAATTTGAAATACTAACCGATTCGTTGGCGATAACGCAGATGCTGGCCCTGGGTATACGGCGCCCTCGTGGTCTGCCATAAAGCCCTGAGAGGTATTACTGGAAGCAGGGCCGGATATACCCATATTTTGTGTAGAAGGATTTCCTTTACTGCCTCATTTATTGGCAAGACAGGTTTTTATTGGTGGATCAAACGGGAAAGCTTTAAAGTTTATAGTTGAATGTATACTCACTTGCTGGTTCTAACTACGTATTTAGGTATTAGGCTGAAAATATAGTAAGTACAAATATTCTTTAGGTGAAATTGCGAAATCAGGCTCGTAGGCAGCTTAATAAGCTGAGCCAATGTAAAGAACAGGGGCGGATCAGTATTATAAGCATATTCCTAAGTCTAATCCTAAGCCTAAGCATAAGCCTAAGCATAAGCCTAAGCGTAAGATCGAGCGTATTCCTAAGCGTAAGCCTAAGCCATGAGCCAAGCAAAAAATTAGTCTAAAGCTTAAACTTACTCTTTTCTAGTCCCGCAGAAAAACATTCCGCCCTGATCTTTACATGGGCCATAAACTGGATGAGTGAGCTGAAAAATTTTTAGAAGTTCATACGAAGATTTTATTAGGTTTACTAGCAACGGTTGAAAATTTTCTGAGGGCAAAATGTATGCAGGCGTCTGACTCCTCTGGTCCCTTGACGCTTTACGCCCGAGCTGAAGCTGCGGGTGGATAAGTTCGTGGTTCCTATTCCCCAGGTCACACGCAGACACGTAGCCAGCTGACCGTGCTGTAGGGAGCGGAAAACTTTCAAGATTTAAAGGAGCATGCGGGGGGGGTGTATTTGTTATAAAAAGGGTGGTGTAAAAGTTTTAGAGCCCCACTGTGGGTACCTGTGAGGTTCCGCCCAAACCGGCACATCAGGCCCCCCTAAACATCTTGAAATTTTATTAAGATTAGTCAAAGCCTGTCAATTGTAAGCTTGTTCATATTCAACAGCGCTTTGTATAGGTTAACTTATTAGAGCAGAGAAAAAAACCACGCGAGCAAAACAAGCCAAAATATTATAGAATGCAATTTTGGCACTAAACATTAATACTAAAGCTTGATTTTGCGTCTGTCTGGTGGGGATACGATCCTCGGTGCTTTTCTGATCCGTCCTTAAGAATTCAAACAGAAATCGACCACTGAAGTAAAGCTTGCGAGCGAAGCGATTGAGATGTTATGCCCACATTCCGTATGTGAAATTTTTTTAAATGTGCAATATAACTTTCAGATTATTTTAACGATTCAACCTTAGTAATGCAGCGTTCACAATAACATTTCCCAGCTGCGCACAAGAAACGTCATACGGTAGGATTAACGAGTGGCAATTTTGAAAATAGTCACGCGTTATCGCTACCATATGATGTTTTTTGTGCACATGCTGGGAAATGTTATTGTGAACGCTGCATAAGGTTTAGGATACAGAAATAACACGTAGTCTACTTTGAAACTGTTCAGATTGGTGTTTAGAAGCTATGAAACAAATATAAGTATCAGGCTGTATGCTAATTGACTGCTAAGTGCTAATATAGAATGGCACCGTGGGTCCCACAAAGCTCTGAAGATGTTTCGAAAAAGTATTTACTGAACGGAAAAATCAACAATCAATTTGCGATTTGCGCTCATATTTTGACGCGGCCCCCAGAACCCGAGCAACCCTCGTCAATCGGGGGTATTGTGGGCCAGTGTGGCACCTCTGAAAGCTTTCGTAAGGCACAGAGCGTTACGCTCTCAGGATGTAAGCCCCATACCGAGCTAATAGCCACAACCCTAAGGCTCGGTTGACAGACTCATGGTTAATTAAATTATGATTCGAGGTAAATCGAGTTAAGGCAATAGGTTTCTTCCTATGAACCGATTGAAAAATCTTGACCGAATCAATGGTAACCGTTGACAACGAAGCAAACTTATGTTACAAGGAACAATCTTCTTTATGTTTACCGGTTACTATTGTTGTTTGAAAGTCGGGCCCATGTATAGAACCGGGCCGGAACAGTAACATAAAAGCATATTCCTAAGCCTAAGCCGAAGCCGAGGCCTAAGCGTGTTGATGGACCTATTCCTAAGGCTGAGCCTAAGCTTAAACAAAAAAATTAGTCTAAAGCTTAAACTGACTCTATTATAGCCCCTCCGGAAAACGATTCGGCCTGTTCTATATATGGTCCGAAAGTCGGTACAATAAGAATGATTGCTTTTGAACATGTTTTAGACGATAATCAGGGTTGAAACCACAGGGAAGTAAAGAGGTTGGTTCAACTCCTCTTAGGATAATTTTGGCCACCCTAAAACGGTTGCTTCGCCGGTAGGGGAGGCAATTGCATGCCCCTCCTAAAATTCCTTTGATCATCAATAGCATTTTGAGCTGGGTACAGTCCTGGCAAATAGTTAATTGGTATGTGAAGTTTCTTGATTTTTACTGGGCTGATGAACTTGGAAACAAGCATTTAGACCCAGATGTCAGAGAGTTGAAGACCTTGTATTGCAAGCATGACTTACAGGAAGGACACTAAAAAGCCAAAAGGGAAACAGTTTTTTTATTTCCGTTTATGCTGAGGGAATTATTTTCTATATATTTCTATATAAAAAGTGTTTTTCCTGTTTTTTTTTCGTTTTTTCCAAAGGTTTGGAAAACGAAAATACAGCAAAAACTTTTTATATAGAAATTAGTATATGCATATTCCTAAGCCTAAGCCTAAGCCTACGCCTAAGCGTAAGGATGACCGTATTCCTAAGCCTAAGCCTAAGCCAAAGCCTAAGCCTAAGCGTAAGGATGAGCGTATTTCTAAGCCTAATCCTAAACCTAAGCCGAGCAAAAAAGTTTGTCTAAAGCTTAACTGACTCTATTCTAGCCCCGCCGGAAACCGATCCTGCCCTGTTCTATACACGGGCAAAATTTCGTATAATTTTTTAGGAAATAACTTGCTCAGTTAAAGAGTCGTACAAAAGTATAAGAATTTGTTTGTTGGTTCGCTTTGTGTCCAGAACGAGTTCCGTTTACGCGTGGTCACACCAACATTCAATACTAATGTTTTCAGCGGTATTTCAATTAAACGCAGTAGCCCAAAGTCGTATTCCCAATTGCGTGCAGCACCTATCGCTTGTTCAGCAAATTTTCAAACACGCGAACCGCAGGATCAAACTGCGCTTATCAACACGTAGGGCAATTCATAGAACTAAAACACCGCTTTACTTCAGCCAATGTATAGAACAGGGCAGCAACAGTAGTTTTAAACATATAGTGGAGGCTACACGAGGCCTACACCCTTAAACTGCAACCAATCAGTTGTATGTTTGAACTGTTTCAGCTGTATACCAAGCTAGATTATTAATATTTAATATATCATCATAATAGGGAAATTCTGACCAATCGGTAGACACCAAAATCCAGCCAGCTGTAGCACGGCTTCTGATGCTTTCTTGCGATAGTTTTTCCAAGTATAACAGTGCTCAGCGTGTCTGTGAAGCAAGTATAGAAATGGAATTCACAAATTCACCTCAATCTTACAAATGCTAGTTGCACTAGCGATTTCGCCAATAAAATTGTATTAAACGTCAACTCACAATTTTCCTATCTAAAATGGTTTTTCGTAAAGTGAAACATTTTGCAGCTTTTACATATTAACCCTTTCTCACATGAATATTTTCTATTTCCCGTGAGACCTACTTTTATGCTAGGATTCGAACTCCAGTGACTGGAGTGGCAGGCGTATACCATCACCACTCAGCTACAGGAGCTTGACGCTCGAGCCCGAGGGGCTCTCACGTCTTGTGGTGATTTAGTACTATGTATACGTGTTGCAATTGTTAAACACGGTGCGATATATACTACTTAACGTATACACACTGCGCTCAGTTGCCTACAGGCAACTCAATGTGAGAAGGGGTTAAACTTTTCGTTTTCAGCACATAGAGTACCTGTATTCGTTTTAGCGTACGAATGCGCTTATATACCTAAAAGCCTGAAAGCTCGTTGGGGTTGGGATCGAAAAGATGTGTCATAATAATTTTTGAATTGTACCGGAGAATTTAAACAGACAGTCTCAGTTTTGTGCAAAATTGTAGACATAACACGTTATAGCTTATAAACGCGTTGATTTAAATGTCACACCGTTAAATTTGCGCCTCAACACGATTTCTCATTAATGACAACGCGACCGTTGGCCAATTTTAGTTGGCTTGGAATCTAAGCCTAAGCCTACGCCTAAAACCTAAAGCGGAAACCGTTTTTGCGCAAACTTATAAAAATAACACGTTATACATCATAAATCCACTGATTTAAACGCCGTTAAATTTGCGCCTCAACACGATTTATCATTAATGACAACGCGACCGTTGGCCAATTTTAGTTGACTTGGAATCTAAGCCTAAGCCTACGCCTAAAACCTAAAGCGTAAACCGTTTTTGCACAAAGTTATAAAAATAACACGTTATACATCATAAAGCCACTGATTTAAACGCCGTTAAATTTGCGGCTTAACACGATTTATCATTAATGACAAAGCTACAGAACACAAAAAGGTTCCAAGCTAATTACTAAAAGCCGATAAAAACCCTATGAGCATTTTCTCGTTGGCCCATTTTAGTTGGCCTGGCATCTAAGCCTAATCCTACGCCTAAACCCTAAGCGTAAACATGAGAGTATGTCTTGATATTAGCGTAATCCTAAGCCTATAAGCCTTCACATCTCTAAGTCCACAAGTCTCGTCTCTGACCAGGTAAGTAGGCAAATGTGATTATCACGCACTTTCTGGTTTAAATGTTGTTCAATTTAGGTTTACCCAGAATCGATTCACTGGACAATTTACTTATTCAGGGTTTGAGTAGGTTGCATAGCAACTGGTATGGCCGAAATGTATTTTAATGTCAAAAGTATTTGCAAACAATACACAAACAAAAACATTAATAATCTTTTTGTAATATTATGACAAGCACTGGTTGAATACGAGGCATTCATTTCGTGAAATTAAAAAAATATGGTTTCACAGCAAAAATTGACTTGTCAATTAAGCTAAAATCTAAAACCATCAAATAAACGCGTCTAAGGGTAGTAACGAGTATCGGCTTTGTGTGATCTCAGAGTGAACCAAACCAAAAATGGTTTTGTGACATTTCGTTTGTTGACCAGATATATTCAACACAACTCAAAAATAAAAGTTAAAATTTTGTACGTAAAACACAACAGAACAAAAGTTTTTTAGGCAAAGGCCCTCATCGAGTTCGAAATTTCGATTTTGAGATAAACCAAAAAAACGTTGGGAAAAATATATTTTGTGGGCTTTGTATAAATTTGACAATTATTGTCAGGTGAATACAGTCACATAATAGGTTCAATTTACTGGTTAATGTAAAATTAATCGTTGGCTGAGGTATATTGTCACTAAAAATGAAATGTGTTAACACTTAAATAATTGCATATTTGCAATTGACCTTTCACGTTTAATTTGTTTTTAACAACAATTGCCTGCTTTGACCAGTTGGTCAATGTAAAGAACCGGGGCGGAACAGTATAATAAGCATATTGGCAAGCCTAAGCCTGAGCCTAAAGCCTAAACCTAAGCGTAAGAATGAGCATGTTCCTTAGCCTCAAAAGCCTAAGCCTAAGCCTTAGCCAAGCAAAAAATAGTCTAAAGCTTAAGCTTACTCTTTTTTAGTCTCAGAAAAACTCTTCGCTCCTGATCTTTTCACGGGCCGACCTGTGTATAAAGATCAGGGGGCGAGGGTTTTTCGGTGAGACTGCAACTGAGTAAGCTTAAAGCTTTAGGCTGTTTTTTTGCTTTTAGGCTTAGGTGTACAAGCTCATTTTTTATGCTTAGCCGTAGACTTAGGTTCGCCGTTGCGTTTAGGGGAAATTAAAAATCAATTTTCCTACGCACTGTACGATTATGGATGTAGCCAGGAATATCTGGTTTGGAACGTCAAGTACTACGAATTTGGATTGGTTTTAAGTCTGCTTGTTTCAGCATCCAGCTCATTTGGCTAGGAGGTTAAAATCTTTTCAGGAGTGACATATCACGGTTTTCGATGACTTACAATTAATTTTGAAAATTTTCTAGGAAGGTCGCAAACTTTTTCCAGAGGAACGCTGAGCACTCCGTGGCCTCTATTGAATACGGGCTCACTATGCCTAGAAAAACGCAGGAACCAGGTCTATAACAAATCAACCAGATTTGAAACAGTTTTAAGCCAATTTAGCAATATCGTTCTTAATGATACGACTTGAGTTAAAAATATCGAAGCATGTGGTGAAGGCGAACAAATTGAGCCGAAGCTAAAACCGGAACCGGAGGTGAAGCAAAATTAGGTGTTTATGTTGATTTCGCTAATTTTGGACATCTGTTGTCTAATGTGTTAATTTGATAATTTGAAACTTTGACTATTGTATAGAATAGGGTTGTAACAGCTGTATAAGCATATTTCTAAGCCTAAGTCTAAACCTGATCGTTAATGGCTAAAAACTTCGAAACAAACTCATTAATCAACACAACTTTTATAATATTGCAAAAAATGTCACCACCGAATTTATCAACACCTGGGCAAAAATGCTATTGCACGCAAAGCCAGAGTTGTTAGCGGAACTTCGATTGCACCCTGCTATATACTCTCTATAAAATGTATACTTTGCCAAATTCTGATGCAACTATTTTTGTTCCAGAGGCACTTTCATGATTTTCTGATGGGTAAAGATACTTTCCGTTTCGAAACTTTGGCCAATGTAAAGATCAGGCGCAGAGAGTTTTTCCGTGGGACTACAATAGAGTAAGCTTTAGCTTTAGACTAATTTTCTTCGTGGCTTAGGCTTAGGCTTAGGCTTAGGCTTAAGAATATGCTTATAATACTGTTCTACCCGAGTTCTTTACATTGGCCGAAACTTTTAAAGCGTATTTCAGCCAAAATTTTTCGACAGTTTCAAATTGACCAGTTACGCCGATAAGCCTCAAAATTTATAGACTTCGCGTTGTTGTATTACGACATTAAATATTTTTTGCCAATTTCGCTACGAAACGCATTTTAAGGTTCAAATAAACTATTTGTATCGGTAAAGTTTCAGCACAGCAGTGCTGGATTTGCATACACCCCTCAAACCCCATAAATGCTTCACTGTTCTGTACTGCGGTTTTAACGCTGAAATGCATTGCTGAATCTGTTGTCAGTGATACCCAGGTTGTTTACTTAAATCGAATAAATCAAATGATAACGATGAACTATTGTTTGTTCCTAATGACGCAGATTAGGTACTATATATACCTAACATACTAACTTATCTATCTATCTTATCTATCTATCTTATCTATCTATTTATCTATCTTATCTATCTATCTTATCTATCTATATATATGTGTATATATATGTATGTATTTATATATAGATATATGTATTTATATATACATATATCTATATATCAAGCTTAAGTTTAGCGCAAATCTTAGACTTAACGGGTAAGTAGGCTCTTATAGTAAATGTAGTGTGGACCAAACCACAAGTATTTCGAACCCAACGGTTAACGGTCGAGCAAACGATGTCTTTGCCAGTTGCTCGCCGGAAACAGGCTCTGTTAGGCTTTAGGTTTACGGATATTTATATTTGGCATGTTTTATGAAACCAAGAGCGTATGATTACGGACAAGAGTGTGCAACAGTTGGATTTCGCGCGGCACAAGATGTACCACCGTGCGATGCTTTTTTGCTGCTTACCCCCGACATTTTAAAGCTATAAACGAAGTACTATGCAAAGAGCGCTGGGGTACATTGTTTTGTGCACAGAATGTATCCAGTTGCACACTGTAGCTATATTATATATCATCTACTCTTGATGAAACCAAACTAATTTAAATAACAGCTCGTATTCTCAAATATGTATTGCAACTACCATCAGTTAATAACAGGTTTTCAAACTCACTAACTGTTGCAGCTGTTGAACTCAAAATTGGTACAGTAGTAGAGCAAATTCTATGAGAAAACTATGCTGAATCTTAAGCCGCAGCATTCACTAGTTTAAAAGCTACAAGATTTATCATCAACTGGTGATAGCTGGCACACACATTTACAATACGGCCCAAGACTGTCAATATCAGATTTTGGTATTCTTTCTTGGATTTGTGCAATTAATTTGTAATGGCCAGTACACCGTTTGGGCCAGTGTATAGAACAGGGCCGGAACATTAGTATAAGCATATTCCTAAGCATATTCCTAAGCCTAAGCCTAAGCGTAAGGATGAGCCTTTTCCTAAGCCTATGCCTATGCCTAAGCAAAAAAGTTAATCTAAAGCATAATCTGAATCTATTACAGCCCCGCCGGAAAACGATCCGGCCGTTTTCTATACATGGGCCAGAGTTTGGAAGCGTTTGCAGATCAGCGAATATTTAAAAATTGTTTATATGTTGAGGCTGACTTTTCAGTTTTATTTGTACAACAAAATAAAATATAAAAACATATGGACATTCACTTTTTCTGAACAAATGTTGCCAAACAGATATAAATTGATACCACTAATATCCAAAACGTCTGTGAACAAAATGTAATTGAACTACTCGGTTTTGATCCATAGCCTCCAATTTTATAATGCTTACGGATGTCCTTCCCTTTGCTCCACAGGCTTAGGCAACAGCTTAATCGAAGGCTCGGGTTTTGGCTTAGGCTTCGCAAAAGGTTTTACCTAAGCCTTAAACTTAATACTCAAATTTTTGTCTATACTTTTACATAAGCGTAAGCCTGAGCCTAAGTGAAAGCGTTTATGTTAAATGTGGGGGTGATTAAGTTTTTGGCATAATACAACCGGTCCATGTATAGAACAGTGCCGGAACAGTAGTATAAGCATATTCCTAAGCCTAAGCCTAAGCCTAAGCAAAAAATTAGTCTAAAGCTTAACCTGACTCTATTATAGCCCCTCCAGAAAACGATCCGGCCCTTTTCTATACATGGTCCACACAACCTATGCCTACAGTATAATAGTACGTAGAACAACGCAGTTTGCTAAAAGCACAAATTAGCAAAAGCCTAAGAACGCCAAGTGAAGCTTAGTGTCTCGAGAATTTTTTTCCTAAATTATTAATTAAATTATTTTGAAATTATATTATCTAAATTAAAATAGACAAACCTGATTTGAAATTTTTCGCTTCAACAAGCAAAGTTTCGGCTAGGTATATACTGCGCAATAAAAACTGCATATATATGTGGTAGCCCAAGTCGTAATTTAGCCCAATTCCGAATTGGGTCTGTCCAGGCCGTCATTCTTTCTATGCGACATGTGCATGCCTTGTGATCGGCTGCCACCTTAATGCCATACTCAAATACGATTGGCTGATAAGAAGACCTTATTCTGATTGGGTAAGTAATCACACCTGTTGACTATCAAAGAGTTTGTTTTACTGAGCAAAACGTAATCAAGCAGGATTACGACTATCAAGTAACCCAATCAGAAAACGCGCAGCTTTATCAGGCATGATTCTGCCGTGGGCTAGCCCAAGTCGTAATTCCGCTTTGGACTAGCCAAATTCAGAATTGAACTAAATTACGACTTGGGCTACGACTCCCTGACTTTTTGTAGTTCTCTTTGAAAGCCAATCACAAGCTAGTAATAGATGCTATAGTGATTTAGACATACTGTAAAATAGTTACAGGCGATTCTCGATGCTTACATCGTTGGCTTTTTGTTTTTGTTTGACCGGAATTTGTCAATATTAACTCAGTCGGAGTATACTCATCGTTTGGTTTAAAATCAACCCCAATGGGGGTTTCGATTTCAGTTGAAGTTCGGTAAAATTCCGACAAAGTTGCTAAGCTTTTGTCGCCAGTAGCTCTTGCATCTTGAAGGACGGATTTGTGTAGATGGTCAAATTCAGACTGACCGGATCCAAGTTTTGAATCGGTGCCCGACGAAGTCGAAGTTATTGCTGAACTCGGTTGAGCTGGGAGAGTACTCAAAAGCGGAGTTGATGTTGTGGTTGAGAAAGTAACACTGCGTGCTGGAAGACGATTAAAGGTGTCAGGTGCAGGATTACGGGCAGCAAATAAATCTGTAGACTGGCTTGGACGAATCAGTATGTCAGGATCGTGAGTGTAAAGCGATTCAGGTGAGCCAGAGCAAGGATTGTGCGGTTCCTGGGTACCGTGCGGAGTGTCAGATGAAAGTTGAGATGGCTGTTCAGAAAACCAAAGCAGAGCGGTGTCAGTAGTATCTCTAGCATTGCTGCATAGTGGCGCACTGTTGCACAAGTTGTTCTCAGCAGCTGTCAGCATTGCGCCTTTTTGGGACAAATGACCGACGCCCTGGGCGGCAACAGAATTTGGTGCTTCGGCTCGGGAAGAATTACCGGCACTGACAGAAGTGGCGGCTGGATCAAACGAAATTAAATTGACCGAATCAATCGCAGGTCCACAACTGCGTCGTTTTTTTGCCAAGTCAGATTTGGATGCTTTCCGTTTTCCGAGACCAAATTCACCGCTGAATCCGCGAGTACGAAACGGAATCATCATTGTTACTCGCCGGCCTAATGTCAATTTGCTACCCCCAGGCACAGTTGACCCCACCCTTGTGGCATGGTTGGCCCACGGTTGTTGCAGTTGTTGTGGTTGTATGGCATTCACCCCAGGTATCTGTACCACAACGTTATTGGTAACTTCATCAGAAATTGAGCTATCCACTGACGAACTTGTTGTTACAGTAATCGTACAACACATCAAAGAACCAGGCCGACAGTCCCTACCAGCCGAGCCAGGGATAGCCGACGCGGCACCCGGCCTTTTTCGGGCCCGTATACGCCGTCGGCCGCACAAAAGGCGCCGCATTTCACGCCGGTACTCAGCGCCAAATATAACGTAAATGACAAAATTTGCTGATGAATTAATCACCGTTAACAGGTTAATAATATCGCGTCCCAGGGCGTACAGTAGGCCATTTTGGCGTAGATACTTCGAACTAAAATGTTCCGCTACGGTTAGCATCACTTGAGGTGCGTTACAGACTAAAAATACAAATACGACCACGAGCAAAACGACGGTGGCTTCACGGTTTCGTCTCAAACGTTTTTCTCGATGAGGACTCAGTCCAGCGTAGTATTTCGACTGCTCGCGGTATTTGTTCAGTTTCGCAGCGATTGATGCCTAGAAAATGAAATTTTGACCGTGTGCACCCTGTAGGAATTATTAACCAACTTCAGTCAGATAAAATTCCAATTACTTTTTCAACATCACTGTAAATTTCAGTGAGTTAATTTTAACTCAGAATGAGTTGAATCACTACTCAGGCTGAGAGTTAGGACTATCAGAAATCAGAATTTTGTATTGATTCAATTCATTGCGAGTTAATTAATCAACTCACCCAGAGTCAACTCAACTCAGAGTGATAATCAACGCAACGCAGAGTGAGTTAAAGTTTACTGTTATTAACTCAGAAATAACCAACTCGCTAGATGAATTGATTAATCAACTCATTGAAATTTACAGTGATGTAAAGTTACTGCTAATTGGTAGGTGGACGGTATTTCGTGAAGCCTGTCAACGATCAGACGCGGATTCACACAAATTTCTGACGGTGGGCAGGCTGGCAAAACAATTGACTGTATGCTATATATGTGCCCATTTTATGAGGGAAAGAAATTGTAAGGTATCATGCCATTTTGTCACAAAAAATGTTGTCATGGGAGCGTACCCTCCCCCCTTCGACCGCCCCGTTTTCGATCGACTAGTGCGAACAGTGGCAAGCAAAAAAATGAAGATCTATATTAAAATTTTCTAACCGTTAACTTTAAATATCTTCTGAAACAGGATAATGCAAAACTATATGGGCCATTATATAACAGCCGTTATATAACCGGGAACACTGTAACTTTCAGTGAGTTGATTTTAACTCAGAGTGAGTTGAATCACTCAGTCTGAGTTAGGACTATGAGAACTCAGAATTTTTAGTTGATTCAGTGCATTCTGAGTTAATTAATCAACTCGCCCAGAGTCAACTCAAAGTGAGACTCAACTTAACTCTGAGTAGGTTAATGTTTACTGATACTAATTCAGAAATAACCAACTCGCTAGCTGAATTGATTAATCAACTCATTGGAATTTACAGTGAACGTTAACATTATGATGTGTTAATGGATGTTTAAACGTTATCCTTCGACGGAATTCAACAGCGCGTGCGGAGGTAAATGTTCACAAAATATGCTACAGATTGTACCAGGGTCACTGCTCTGGTATAAAACTAGAAGAACATTTATTAATGATTGCTATTATAAGCTACGTCGCCAAATAGAATACCTACGTCAAACGTTTCAAAACTCAATTCTCTTTTATTTGAAATACGTTTCCTTGGCTTGTTTGTTCGAAAATTTGTTCCTAACAGGCGGTAGGTGCTAAATACTAACCCTTAAGTCAGTTAAGCGATATTTACACGTGCAAATGTTTGCATCTGGAACTTGAAAAAATGGTTATCGAACACTTTACACACTGTAAAACTTTAGTGAATTGATTTTAACTCAAATTGAGTTGAATCGCTCAGTTTGAGTTAAGACAATCGGAACTCAAAATTATGAGTTCATTCAATTCATTCTGAGCTAATTAATCAACTCACCCAGAGTCAACTCAACATAGAGTGAGAATCAGCTGAACTCACAATGAGTTAATGTTTAGTGATTTTAATTCAGAAATAACTAACTCGCTAGCTGAATTGATTACGATCAACTCATTGGGATTTGCATTGCACGTGTACATTGCAGCTGCAAGTTGTGGTTGCAAAAATTTGCACATGTGAATAAGATTTCTTATGGCCCACGTTAATAACAGTAGCCTGCCCACTGGGAGACTGGGACACATGGACACTGGAAGACTGGGACATTGAGAGACTAGCAGACAGGGACACAGGGAGACGTGTGACATTGCGAGACCACACAATTGGGATACTGGAACACTGGAAGACTAGAAAATGTCCGGTGGTCAAGCCCTTATCGTTAACATCAGCCAGGCTTATAATATTCAAACTCACTTTTCGCAATATATCTCGATGATTGACACGCATTCGTATAAAAATTAAACTATTCATCACCGCCAGCGTTATAAACGGCAAAAAAATGAACAAAATATTCGACAAATACACCGCGTAAATGGTTTCGTACCACTTATTCATCAGCAACCATGACGGAAGCAAGACGTAGTGTCCAAACCCACCGGCGCATTGTTGATTTTCGACGACTCTAATTTCCCAATACTTTGAAATTGTTAACGGTATAACACAAAGCAAAATTAAGCCACATATCCACCAAACACTGCGTGTATTCGAGCAAAACGCAGTCCAAACCCGGATCGAATTTTTGGAAAGCGACAAATAGCGTTCAATCGTTGCCGACAGTGTCAGCGTCACCGTGGCAATTTGACAAATATGACTCAAAACGTAAACAACTCGGACGTACGAAAACCATATACGATACAGTTCGTAGTTGGCTTGATAATCGTAAACAATTTCAACGACGTACAGAAGAATCGTTTCAACCATGACTGATATATCAAAAAATGCCAACGCCATCAAAAACCATGAGCTTGACGATCGCATTCGAGGCTGTGCGAGCACTGCGATAACCAAACAGTTGCCGGCGATTCCAAACACACAAACTGAGCTCATAACAAATGCGACCAGTACAAATCGTTGGCCTAAATGCTCATCAAATTTATAACTGCACGACGCGTTCGAAGTGTTCAATCCTCGAAGCAACGACGCAGTGAAATAGTAGTCGGTTTGGTTACTGACGTTTCTGAACTCTGACGTGATTGGTAACATTGCTGTTGAATATTTAATTATTGGTGATTTTATATGAAATCAATTTTACTAGGCTGAAACATTTCCCAAAATACGTATGTGGAGCGTTTTAGCTTTAATTATATAGACATTGGAAAATGTTTAATAATTGGTGATTTATCTGAAATCAATTTTACTAGGCTGAAACATTTCCCAAAATACGTATGTGGAGCGTTTTAGCTTTAATTATATAGACATTGGAATATGTTTAATAATTTGTGATTTATCTGAAATAAATTTTAATAGCCGACTTGGTTGTAATATTTTGCAACTGAAGCCAACATCTTTCTAATACCAAAATTTATTAACGCAACTAAAAATCTTCTTTTATAGAACAGTGTATAAACTAAATCTTCCCAATCTTCTCTTTACAACTATAAGGATTTAGTACATAATTGCGTACGTATATGAAATCAGCTGGAACATTTCCCAAAATACGTATGTGGGGCGTATTAGCTTTAATTATATAGATTTAAGAAATGGTGATTAATTTGAAACAAATGTTGTGCTATGTTGGAAAGTCTATGTAGGAATGGTTGAGAACTTTGCATGGCGGACCCATATACATTTAGCTCAGGGCTGTGTAACCGTAGTATAAGCTGATTCCTAACGTAAGTCTAACGTTCCTGTTCTATACATTGGCAGATATTAGTAACAAGCGCTCAAGAAACAACCGCATGTTGAGTTTTTTCTTGCTCTCAGCGTGACAAATGTCGACCACATTTTCAGAAACTCAGTAAAAATCAAGGATTTTGAGAAAAAAGATGATAAAAATTGTTGACCGCTCGGAAAACATTGAGAGCCCCCAATCTGAGGATTAGAGACGCCAGTGCACCCTTCCTGTACCCCAATTCCAGCAAGCGGCGGATCCAGTAATTTCTGACGGGAGGGCGGGGTGGCAAATGTTATGGAACGCAAAAATTGTAAGGTAGAGCTTCCTTTACAAAAAAATTTCTGAGGGGAATTTTGTAAAGTAGAAACATTAAGAGGGATCTTACCACTTTATAAAAAAATTTTCTGACGGGAGGCGTACCCCCCCCCGCCAGCCTCTGGATCCGCTAAGTGCTTCCAGCGTCAATGCTGTCTCCTGCTCTCTAAAAGCTTAAACTAACTTCAATTAAGCGTAAGCTAATCCAGCAGTATTAAACTAAATATATAGAATAACTGAAGTAGCAGGTTAGATTACTCTTAGACTAGTTAAAATCTTACGTATTTTTAGTTTAAGGTAAGCTTAGTGAACTCTCAAATACACATAATTTCTGAGCTGAATTTGTTACTTAAACCAAAAATAAGTTTACTTAAACTCGTGTTAAACTTAAAAAATTTTGGTTTAAGTAAAACTTGAAATTATAGTTTAGTTAATCCGTCCAGCCATTTGAGTAGTACTTAAACTAATATTCAAGCTTAGTTAAGCTATAATTTAAGTTTAAGTTTTTAGAGAGTCTGTGTAGTTGTAAATAAACTCTTTTCGATACCAGGCAAGCACTATTAAACAGCTCATACCTTGCTACCCAAATTTAAATTAAACTATTAAAATCGCAGACAGACGGTGGTATTTTAGCAACACTCTCGCCAAACTTTAGCAAAAATGTTTTTTTGTCATTTTTGCCATGATAAATAACTGTTTGTAAATTTAACTACAAAGTCTGATTGATTTTGGTAAAAGAAATTTAGTTTAGAACAAGTGTATATATTGTGGTAAACAGAATAGGCAGAACCAGAAAAACCTAAATTTTGTATCGAAATTCAAGGGGCTTGTTCATTTATCGATGGGTTTTACACCCTGGAGAGTTTTGATATATAACATATTTATCTATTTAATACATAATATTGCAATTGTTACTTTTATGGGCGAACAGTAGATTAACTCTTTCTCACATGAATATTTTCTATTTCCTCTGAGACCTACTTTTATGCTAGGACTCGAATTCCAGTGACTGGAGTGGGAGGCGTATACCATCACCACACAGCTATAGGAGCTTGACACTCGAACCCGAGGGGGCTCTCACGTCTTGTGGTGATTTAGTACTATGTATATGTGTTGCAATTGTTAAACACGGTGCGATACGTATATACACTGCGCTGAGTTGCCTACAGGCAACTCAATGTGAGAACAGGTTAAGCGTATTCCTAAGCCTAAGCCTTATTAAGTGAAGACAATACATATTGGAATTATATAACTTAGTTCATGACAGTTCTGGTGAAAGTAAATACAACTTGTTATTAAGATATATATATATACACCTATTTTATGATCTTTCCCTTCAACTCGTGACAACAATGTAATCAAGTGAGATAAGGGGATATATTCTGCTTAAATTATTTTGCTAATGCGATGAAAATAAACATTTTAACCTTTTTTGAACAATCTACTGTATCGTAAATGTTAACAAATTTTCACGCTAGCTACGTTGGTACGTTAACCATGTTTGAATCATCCTTCCGAAATCAAATTCTTGTTACACCTGTGATTGTAGGCTTGGTTTTGTAAACAAGGCTCTATTTCGGTTTGTTTGAAAGCATACTCTCATGGGATCGTTTCAGCGCAAGAAACCTATGCGTTTCACTAGAGCAACAATTAAAACTAGTCAACCGGTTTTGCACAATGTGAAAAAGTTAGCGAAAGTACAACAGTATGCATGCAAGTTTTCTTTTCACCGAGCAATTACGTGTCTGTTCTAAGTAAATATTGTAGACACAGTAATTCTGGAACGTTGCCCAAAATGCGTATGTGCATAAATAATTAGGCGGATTAGTTTGATAGAGTTGACGATTTGATTTTGAAGCTCTATGTTGAATTCATGATACCTTCGTAATGTAAGAGTCACAATTATAGATTTTCTTCGGACACACGGCCAATGTAAAAAAACAAGGGCGGAACAGTAATTAAGAGCAGACCCACAGAAAAATGTTCCGCCCCTGATCTTTACATGGGCCGGACACACGAAACTACTTTGTTATACATTCACTGAAGCTGGAAGCCTCTTAATTATTCTCGCGTTACCGAACCAACCAATGACGCACAGCCGTGTGCGGGGACGTAAAAGGTGATCTTATTTTCAAAGGCTGAAAATTTCGCATACAACGGCAAACTTTATAAAAATTGTAAAATGCTAACCTTACAAATTATATATTAAAATGGCATTTGGCTTCTAGTTCGCTTCGTTCGCAATGTTTTTCATTCGCAATGTATATGTCGCCTCAAAGCGCAAGTAATGGGAATGCTCAGAGTTCTCAATTTTATCAAACCTTCCGACCAATGTAAAAAACAGGGGCGGTACAGTATTACAATCATATTCCTAAGCTTAAGCCTAAGCCCACGCCTAAGCGTAAGCGTAAGAATGAGCATATTCTTAAGCGTCCGCCTAAGCCTAAACCAAGCAAAAAAATTAGTCCAAAGCTTAAGCTTACTCTATTCCAGCCCCACAGAAAAACGTTCCGCCCCTGATCTTGACATAGGCCATCTTTCCCATGCTGTGCCAACATTTTTACGAACAGCGTCTCTGAAAATATAACTTAAAAGCGAAAATATTGTTGCTAATCAAATTTGGTAATCAATAAAACAGAGGCTTAAACACCCATAAATAGTTTAATTCAGACAGTTTTATCTTGCGTTACAACCTTTGAAATCAATAAGTTTTCAAATGATTTTCACGTACATCTGGTACAATTGAATGGATTTGACTCAAATTATCATCAGTTAAACGATTAACTTTGTTCTATTGAAAATCACACCATTTTCCAATGTTTATTTTCTTAAAAATTATCTATTAATCTGTATACAACGCGAGATCAACAATAGGCGCAAATATATACAGATAAAATATACTTGTATCCTGCCTAATTTTGCGGAGAAACGAAAAATCAGACATTATTAATTAAGATGTAAACAAAATTACTTAGCTACCACCGGACTATAGTTCAGTATATGATACCCTTCAGAAATGAATAAACCCTGGCTACGCTCCTGGACGCCAAACCGTAAACTGCTGTATTTTTGGTACAAACCAATTTGCTATAATCGCGCGTATAATAAAACCCCTATCAGCGCGGCGTTGAAATTTGAAATATTTAAACAATATTTTATTTTTATTAACCAAACATATGTTTGTAAAATTTTTCAAACCCATAGCATCGGTTTATGGCAGAAACATCCCCTCCCTTTAAATGTAACGAAAAATTGTAGTTTTCAATTTTTAAGGGCTTGCACTGAAATGAGGCCGACAGAAGACCCTGGTCTTTTCCCAATCAATTTACATACCTGTCATGCAAGGATCCTGCTTTCTTGAACCATGGCTAAGAATTGCCAGACTTTATTTAAAGAATGAAGTCCAAAAAATATATTTACGTAGGTTTACAACTATACAGTTGTCTGCCAAAAACGGAAAAATCACAGTGAAGAAAATTAACATTTTCGAGCTAATAAAACTTACTCATTGGCTCAAGTTTTCAAATTAGTATAGCAACTATCATCAGTTAGCAAAAGGTTTTTATGAATAGCGCAAATCAGTTGCGAAAACTGTTCTGAATTTTGAGCTTCAGCATTCACTGGTTCGAAAGTTTCAAGACTTGTAATTAACTGGTAATAGGTGCTACTGTATTGACCCGAATAAGAGGGAGGGGGGACTGGTATTCATTTGGCCTCTACAGAGGGTACCCCCTTGTTATTTGGTTACGGACTGTTATTTATTTTTAACCTACGCTCCGCCGCCCTTCGTTACTGATATATATCCGGTACTGCAATTATCCGTTGAATTAAATGTTTATTTGTCTTGTGTCAATAGCTTGAGCGATAATTCAAGTATATACTTAGGAATGTACTTTCAAAATTTAAGTACGCCTTAAAGTTTCGAACTCAAATTATTTGGTCCTAGTCATTTATGCGTAACAATTAGGGTTAATTGACATTTATGGACTCTAATTAGGGTTTATAACCAAATAAACTTGTGTTCGAAATTTAAAACGCACTTAAGTTTTGAAAGTAACATTCCAAAGTATAACCTTGCATTATCGCTCAAGCTTTTGATGCAAGGCAAAAACGTTTAATTCAACGGATGATTGTAATACCGGTTATATATCAGTAGCAAAGGTGGCGGAGGGCTGGTTGAAATTAAATAACAGTCCGTAACTGAATAACAAGGGGGTACCCTCTACAGAGGCCAAATAAATATCAGTCCACCCTCTTATTCGGGTCACTCTAGTTTATATGTATATATAGCTCTATATCTTCAAACTATAAGTTTTCGATTGACAGCTAAGACTGAATGAGTTAGAATTCGCTAAATGTGGTCGAAAATTGCTCGCCAAAAAGTAGGCACCATCAAGGGTGAAATTTGTTGTGGTTAAAATTTTCAAGCAAATACGATTTTTTTAAAAAACCACAAAATTTATTAACTTAAGATCGTATCATAATTTAAAACGTTTTTGATCGCTGACGCTTAGAATCAACATAAGTTTTTTAATGTGATCATCAGCAATAAAGTGTGTATATGGTTTTGGGTTTTAACAAATTTCCACCTTTATAATTATTTGCTTTCATTGACGCATACACCATTTTGATTGGAGGAGACTCCACGTTAATTACTTAAGTATATTTTTGTTGTTTAGTCAAATTATCTAAGCTGGCATTTAGTTATTACCTGAAATAGATTTTTTTCAAAGTCAACGAACGCTTCGACGGCCTCTTAGTGGCGTTCTGGTAACGTCCTTTACGGCGTTAATTGCAAAACTAAAAGGGCAACTTTGTTTATGTAAGCATCAGGTGGTGTGCAATTTGAAATAAATTGCAGTTTGGCAAACCAGGACTGCAGCTGTAGGTATGCCAAAAAGTGTTATCAGTCGCAAACGGCTGTCACAGTGATAAATTTGTTGAGGTGCCAAATCGTTGAATTTTAGTCAGTTCTTTTTCGTTTTATCAATAGAAGTTTTGACTGTTTTTTCGTTTTGAAACGCATAAAAACAGCGTCCAAAAAATCAGCGCGATTTCACAGATAAATTGTAAAAAATTTTTACTGGTTCATTTTAATTATTTTAACCGTCGAGGTAAAATGGTTTGAGTACCGCAAAAAGGGGAAAACGGGGCACTTCGACAATTTTTGTTTTAATTCCAAAAAATCCTAAGTCTAAATTTTTTAGTCGAAAATCAGTCATGTGATCACAGTCTGATATGTTTTGAAATTTTAGTAAACAATCCTCAACTACAAATAATTCTAACCAGGACCTATATTCTCAAATGCGTATAGCACCTATCATCAGTTAGTGACAGGTTTTCAAACTGACGAACATCAGCAGTTGCAGATCTTAGTATTAGTACAGAAGTAGGGCAGATGAAACCCAAAACAATGTGCCGAATTTCGAACCTTACCATGCACTGGTTCCAAAGTTACAGGACCTAGCACCAACTGGCCCGTGTTAAATATAGATGCTTGTCCATACAGGGAGTTAGACTGGGGGTCTTAGATAGATCAGAATTAGGCATATATTTTAGGTTACGCAACGCCTCGTCTTAGGTTTAGGTTTTGCCTTAGTGGGCAGAACCCTATAAGTAACATGAACCAAATTCGTGTTTCAAAGCACGGGGCATTTCTTTGCAAAAAGCTGTAGCACCTATCAGCAACGTGAGTGACTCATAACGTCTCTGAACACAAATGCTAACACGAGGCCTGATGCTAAATTATAGCTTTGAAATCTACATAAAAGCGTAAAATACATTTGTAAATATGTCATTTTGGGCGAGAACTTTAAGTTTTTTTCATTCTTTAAGATCAAACGAGTTGTAAGCAGAGCACGGGCTCGTAGCCGACGGGAGTCCGGGGGGTAGGGTTCAGCCCCCCTGGAAAAAATTTTAGCTCCCCTAGAAAATTTTTCAACGTTGCTTGTATTAGTCAACGAAAACCCTTGTATGCTCGTCATGGGAAAACTTTTAGCACCTTCTAGCAAAGGTGAGCTGGCTACGGGCCAGGTTGAGTACCATTAAAAATATCAGTATGGACGAGATGGTAAAAGCAATATTGTTTGAAGTTAATTACAAAAACCGGCTGTTAAGGGCTTGAAAAATTTGTTGTCTGAGTTTTCGACAGAAATTTTTTGGAAATTAAGACCCTGAAGCAATAAGTTATAATCTCCAAGTTTAAGGCCCGGAATAGGCATGCACCTTAGGCCTGCAATCGTTAACAGCGGCTGCGGATTCTAGGATTACTGTAGTTACCCAATTCAGAGGGGGTAGCAATAGGAGGGCCCACTTTTAGTTACTGTCAACAGGAGTCTGTATACGTAATTAGTTAGCGGATAGAGTCCATAGGTCATAATTGGAGTCCATAAAAGAGGCCATAACATAACAATGGCTTAGACTGCTTAAATATGTCACGGACAGCCAGACAAGCCGCATAAACTTTATTAAATCCGTAATAAAGTTTAACGGACACGGCAATCAACAAAAATACTCGGAACATGCCAGTTATGATTAAAAGAAAAATATAAACAAGTGTGTTGGGGCTAACTAACATGACTTCAAATACAAATAACTAACAATCCGTAACCGAAAAACAGGCTGTACCTTCTGTAGAGGCAAAATAAATGTCGGTTCCACCTCTTATTCGGGTCAATACAGTATAGATCTGGTATTTTTGTAAAAAAATGTTGAGGTCGCTGAAAGCCTGTTATAAAACACAAACTGCAACAAATCGTTGTCATGTCATGTCATTGACACCAGGGTGCAACCGGACTTGCGATTCAAAACGGGTTCCGATCCCAATCCCGATTCCGATTGCGCAATCAATCGGAATCGGAATTTTGACATTTTAATTTTAAGCCTACTTGTTGTGATATATTGTATAAAAATTCTGCATCATTTATCTATTAAATTGTTTTCGATGAGTTAATTTATCAATAATTGTTTGTAGTTTAGCTTTACAAAACCAAAACATGATTGCCAATTTGTTCATGCGACGTTTTTGAGAATGCTTGCCAGCCAACATACACCATTGTCGGTATATGTGCACGGTAAAGCGTATGTAAAGGAAAATATTGTAATACATAGAGGGCCCAGGTTCGATCCCAGCGTGGTCGTGAAATTTGACCAAAACTTAGAACAGGGGTCGTGCAGACCCTGTTGTTCGAACAAACCCAAATCAATATTATACTTGTTAAAACAAATTATCCGTATAGTCACAAAATTTGTAGTTCCGATTCCGATTCCGACTCCGCTATAAAATAGTAGTTCCGATCCCGGTACAGTCTAGTTCTGCTTTGCACCCTGACTAACACCTAACCTGCTCATTGAAGAAAAGATTGTGGCAAAGCTAACCAATCATCGGCCTTAAGCTCAAAGTTCGCATTGCCCATAACCCTGAAATACCATAGCTTAACAAAAGACCAGATGTTTGTTGATAATTAGATGCCATAAAACCGTCATATAAGAATGCTAAATAAATACCATCTGCAAAATGCTATAGCTATGGCACGACACAAAGTCCCGCGTAAATATTTGGCGCGCGCCTGCCCGGCGGGAATTAAATGATAAATCGTATAAAATAGCGCCGCTTTCCCTATTTAAACCGGCCTCACAATTTCAAAAAACAAACTTTCGTATGAGACAGGTTTGATCGGCTTGAAATGGTAACTTTACGAATTATCCAGTTGTCTTTGATTGCTAATTTTTGATAGCAAACATTTCATAACACATGATAAAGCAGAGGGTAAAAGCTAAAAAGTGCCAAATATCACAAAATGGCGTCTGCAAGTTAGCTGGCACAGTCTTGTGGGTTTGAGTTCGGCAAAAAATCTTCTGCCAGGATATGTGATTTTATTGTTCAATAAACTTACTCGAAATATTAGTTCAAAAATGAAGCTTTCGGGCTTTACCTAGCTGAAAATGTTCAGATCAAACAACAAACAACAAAATGACGTATGTAAAGATGACGGACGGAACGTTTTTCTGTGGGACTAGAATAGAGTTAGCTTAAACTTTAGATTAATTTTTATGCTTGGTTTAGGCTGAGGCTTAGGCTTAGGCTTATGAATAAACTCTTTCTTACGCTTTATGTTTAGGCTTACGCTTAGCTTTAGGCTTAGGAATATGCTTACAATACTGTTCCGCCCCTGTTCTTTACATTGGCCAACAAAATTAACATACAAGTCAAAGAAGTAGTACTCATTAGCAAAAATGTTAACAAAATTAGGTGAACGTTGAATCAATAAAAATTAAGTCTGCCTCCAATTCAACTCAATTACTGATATAGTAAGCATAAGCAACAAAAGCTTCTAAAACTATATTCAATTAAACAGGTATTACAAAATGTCCGTAAATCAGTGCCACTGCCACTGAAACGCAACTCGGCTGGGGAAAAGGGGCGTGACAAAACCGACCCCTTAGTTTTTCAACGCCGTTTTGTCCCTGTTACCCGGGTTCATTGGTAACATTCCTATGTTTTGAAATTTTTTCATTTTTCCAGCCTTTTGAGAGAATAGAATCGATGCCTTAATCTATTTGTGGGCCTAAGTTATGCCAAAATATGAAAATTTTGCAAAATTATGCGATGAAAAGTAACGTAAAAAGTCTTAGTCTCTTTTTAAGTTACAGTCACAATTTCGTTCAGCGGTAGCAGTTATAGTCTTGACACAAAAGTAAAATTTAACTAAGGGCGTTGATAAGAGGGGTGCGATGGGGCGCCGCTCATTGGTCCAAGCCCATGAAAATTTGTTCTGAATAGTTTGCATTGAGTTTCGGTCGTTTTTCCCAAAAAAAAAGTTGAAAAAATTTGTGCTTCGCGCAAATTTACTAAGCACCCTTTGTGGTGGCATTTTCAGCGTGTAATCAATTGATTTTCAAACACACCCATGTAAAAAAGTAAGCTAACTGCAGGGTTGCCCAAAGGCGGTTGGATTTTGTAAATTGTGGCATATTTGAGCTTTTCATTACCTCCCGTGGTCATTTCACGACCAAATTTGAATTTTTGGAAAATTTGCTTTTTAGAGCCCATTAGGGTTTTTCCATGGAACCACAAAATTTTCTTGTTAAAAAGTTAGACAAATTATAGACCATTCAACGCTGTTTGTGCATTTGAGTCCAATCGTGTTATATTTTTCAGTCACACCTTTGGTTAACGAGTTACGGTCAAATAACTGATTTGGTGCCGTCCCACATCGTTGGTACTTATACTGCACCAAATCAGTTATTTGACCATAACACGATACCCAAACGATTGATAGCATACAATTTAGCCAAGTTCAACTCAGCTTCACAAGCTGCGTCGAATGGTATATAATTTGTGAAACTTTTTATCAAAAACATTTTGGGACCAAGGGAGGACAGTAGGACCTAAAATCAGATTTTTCAGATCGTGGAACAACCTGAAGAGGTTAATGATAAGCTCAAATATACAGAAATTTCAACATCCAACCATCGTCGGACGAACGCTGGCTAGAAAGAATACCCAAACCAGCCAAAAAAATTCGGTATGCGTCCCCCTTAGGTTCCTTTATATCATCGCCCCTGAATTAAAGTGCACTTGGTTTCGGTTTTTAATTTAAGAAAAACACTTTGGCTGACGCAACGGGTCACAAATTACATTTTTACCTTTCAACTTTACCGCCGCCCCCTATGCACAGCGTTTGTTTTTGCACAATGATAACACGCCATAAAACTTAATGATTTATAGGGGGCTAAAATTGAAAAAAAACTTTTCTGTGCCAGTTAAAAAATGGTTATAAATTTTAACGGTTTTAAGGAAAAACACAGCAACATCAATTCGAAGTAGATACCCTTGCTAATATATAACAATGGATTTAGCTGCTTGGGGCGTGTGAGTATATTACGGCAGGGCGTAAAAACGCATAGTAAAAATAACGGAAACGGATAGCAATCAAAATAACACAATCAACGGACACCGATTTTTATCGAAAACGGATATCTTGGCCCGTATTCTCAAATGTGTGTAGCCACTATTACCAGTTGGTGATAGATCTTGTAACATTCGAAGAAGTGAATGCTGACACTGAAATTTTCGCACATTATTCGCCTTTGATTTGCTATTCCCCTGTACCAATTTTGCGTTACACGACTGCAATAGTTAGCGAGTTTGAAAACCTATTACAAACTGATGATAGTTGCTACACACATTTGAGAATACGGGTTCTGGTTACACCCTGGTATATAGAAAATATATGCCACAAATATAATGAGAGGGATGTTGACAATGGTTACTAAAGAGGTGTTGGAAATTAAACAGCGGGGTGGTAGGGTTAAGATCAACCAACATCCAACACTTGCTCACTGCTCACCAAAAACACTTTCTGTAAAATTTTTTACGCTTCCGAAATGAATTTGTTGTCAATTTTGCATCAACTTTGCACGAAGATGTGTCCTCAAAATTTTTGACGTGTGGGAGCGGACTGGCAAATGTTATGAAACACAATTTTTACTACACGATATATATGCCATAGGCAGCGAAAAATCGTGAGGTATGGACATTATCATTATATCACAAAAAGAACTTCTTCTGAGGGGAAAATTGTATTTTTATACAAAATTCTGAGAAATACAAAAAATTCTGAAAGAAAAACGCTAACATTACCACGAAAAAACTTTCTGACAGTGAGCGTACGCCCCCATCTGGATTCGCTAGTGACTTCGCATTTCTTGCAGGGCTGGGGATAGTATATATGGGGTTCCATGTGTGTATGTGACCCACCCTTTATACACAAATAATTTTTGTCAAATATTAAAACTGGAAAATGCTTATGTGTCAAAATATCGCTGCGTTCTGCTACTTACAATCAATGGCGGATCCATGGGGGGCCCACCCCGGCCGTGGGCCCCCCCAACAGCATCTCGACAAAAATTGTATAGCAATTTTGTGACAATAGTTCGTGGTTTGTGTGTGGGTCAAAACTAAGTTTATTACCTGTGAAACTTTGCCCCCCCCCATTTTGAGATCCTGGATCCGCAACTGCTTACAATCAAAGCTGCCTTTACGGCAACAGATATCTCAAGGATCCGGTTGTTAACATTACGTCATTAAACTTTGCTATGTGTAAATTAGTTTCCATGGTTCTTGGCATCAGAAGTCTTGGTTGATATTTAGTCAGTATTTTCCGCAAATCTTAACCTGTGATCCCTCAAAAATTATTACAATATCGGCCCATGTAACTTTAAGAGGCGTCCAAGTGTCTGGTCAGTCCATAAATGAGTAGTTTTAAATTCTAGATTACATTTTTTTGCTTAGGTTTAGGCTTAGGCTTAGGAACACATTTTTGCAACGCTTAGGCTTAGGCTTATAGGAATACGATTAATCTACGGATATGCCCCTTAAAGTAACACTGGCCACAAGATCTGTCACTCATTTGAAAGATTAGGCTTAGGAATACGATTAATCTACGGATATGCGCCTTAAAGTAACACTAGCCACAAGATCTGCCACTCATTTGAAAGATTAGGCTTAGGAATACGATTAATCTACGGATACGCCCCTTAAAGTAACACTGGCCACAAGATCTGTCACTCGTTTGAAAGATTAGGCTTAGGAATACGATTAATCTACGGATATGCGCCTTAAAGTAACACTAGCCACAAGATCTGTCACTCATTTGAAAGATTAGGCTTAGGAATACGATTAATCTACGGATACGCCCCTTAAAGTAACACTGGCCACAAGATCTGTCACTCGTTTGAAAGATTAGGCTTAGGAATACGATTAATCTACGGATATGCCGCTTAAAGTAACACTAGCCACAAGATCTGTCACTCATTTGAAAGATTAGGCTTAGGAATACGATTAATCTACGGATATGCCGCTTAAAGTAACACTAGCCACAAGATCTGTCACTCATTTGAAAGATTAGGCTTAGGAATACGATTAATCTACGGATACGCCCCTTAAAGTAACACTGGCCACAAGATCTGTCACTCGTTTGAAAGATTAGGCTTAGGAATACGATTAATCTACGGATATGCCGCTTAAAGTAACACTAACCACAAGATCTGTCACTCATTTGAAAGATTAGGCTTAGGAATACGATTAATCTACGGATATGCCTCTTAAAGTAACACTGGCCACAAGATCTGTCACTCATTTAAAAGATTAGGCTTAGGAATACGATTAATCTACGGATATGGCACTCAAAGTAACACTAGCAACAAGATCTGTCACTCATTTGAAAGATTAGGCTTAGGAATACGATTAATCTACGGATATGCCTTTAAAGTAACACTGACCACAAGATCTGTCACTCATTTGAAAGATGAAACTGACGAAAAGAACTAAAAATAAACGCAGATTGGCTGAGTAAAAAACTAGAAATTTGAACAAAATTTATAAAATAAAATCAGAAAGCAAAAACTGTAAAAATCACTGATCTGTTTTAAAATTTAATATTTTTCTAACGAGGAGACCACGACGTTGCGACCCAGATTGCGGGGCCCAACTCTAATCAATCATACCAACTCCCGCCTTATATGGGCGTTATCAAATGTTGAAAATACAAATACCGTTTCAGCAGCTTTTGATTACGTGGAATTTCAATATTTAAGCAGACACAGAGGTAAAAACAACATTTTTGAGTTGAAAAATTTATCAAAGAGAACGCGCACCGTATTTTCAATTTTAATTCATGTTCACTTATTGCGACGATTTATTTTGGGGACAGGTTCATCAGGACGTACAAACGTTTCAAATTTTGGTTTACGCTCAAAATTTTGAACAACCTGTTTGAAATTCTGGCCCATGTAAAGATCAGCGGCGAAAGCTTAACCGCTTTAGTACAACAATTTCCTAAAAACGAGCCGAACTGTTTGAATAAATTAATTATATAAACATGGCCCAATCTTGCGTGTTGATGTTGAGAATAAGTTTCAAATTTTGGTTTCAATTCCCCACGAAAATAACGTTCTGTAATAAATAATACTCATCTGTCAGCGAGCAAAAATTGTCCTATACCTTTGACGGCGCAAGTATAGAACAGGGCCGGGTCGTATTCCGGAAAGGCTATCATAGAGTCAGTTTAATCTTTAGACTCATTTTCTTGCTTAGGCTTAGGCTTAAGCTTAGGTTTAGGCTTAGGAATATGCTTATACTACTATTCCGGCCCAGTTCAATTCATGGGCCGTAGAGAAGATACATCAATGTACAGGAGGGGGGGGGGTAGTTTTAGCAACAGAATTATTTTAATGCTGTTGGTAAATTTTTCGACCGGAGGCCGAAGATGTTTCAGACGCGTGCCTTCGCTCCTGGTCACTTGGGTATAGCTAGGATTTTCATTCGGCAGGGTATAGCATCATGGGCCAACGTAAAGAACAGGGGCGGAACAGTATTAAGCATATTCCTAAAACCTAAGCCTACGCCTATGCCTAAGCGTTAGAATGTGTTTATTCCTAAGCCTAAGCTTAAGCCTAAGCCAGGCAAAAAATTAATCTAAACCTTAAGCTTACTCTATTGCAGTCCCACAGAAAAACGTTCCGCCCCTGAACTTTACATGGGCCTTCTCTACTAACAAATTCTAGCAAACGCCTGAGAAACAAAACTCCAACCCCGCTACTAAAATACCAACCAAGTCAAACTCGCAGGAAATTAGCGATCGCACAAAAAACTAAATATGGCGCAGCCATCGAGATCCAACTAATAAACTTAACCGGATAAGCAAACAATGCACCCGAGGGTAAATTTAGTGAGGATTCGAGTTAAAATAGCGACCATAGTCGTCAACTAAAGAATTAAAGCTCTGTTTATATAGTCATATTATGTGATTTTTTTGGAATTTAAAAATTATCAAGAGCTATTTGGTTACAAAGAGGTCAGCTATTTTTTTTTCGTTACCAATCCGCTTTCGCTCATATAAACCAAATGGTAAGGCTCTGAAAAACATATATATATCAAGGTGCAACGGGAATTTCGGTACCGGTATTTGAAATCATGTATTTTTCGAGGAATTTTCCGGTGTTTTTGATATTGAAAATGTTTGTTGAAGTTATAATAAATTTTCAAAATATATATATCAAGGTGCAACGGGAATTTCGGTACCGGTATTTGAAATCATGTATTTTTCAAGGAATTTTCCGGTGTTTTTGATATTGAAAATGTTTGTTGAAGTTATAATAAATTGTCAAAATATACAAGGCGAAGTTTAACTTTTGTTTCTTTAGCCCTTTGTCCCATAAATACTTTCAGTTTTATATGAGATGTAATTTCAAGGTAAGATTCGAACCCCAGTCTCGCGGGTTGGACGCGTCTACAATTACCACTAAGCTATAGAATTTGACGCTCGTGCCCGAGGCACTCTCACGTCTTGTAGAGATTTTGTACTGCGCATATACGTTATAATTGTTAAACACTGCTCACAGTGTCTGTGGCGCTCGGATATTACTTGTATTTAGTTGCACATAGTATTTTTCATGAGTTAAGGGGTTAAATTTCTAAAGCGTGTATTACCACGTTTATAATCTCTTTAATAGGCTGTTTAAATTTTTAATGCAATTAATCCAAATTTTCAAGTATACACCAATTTCCAGCGAAAATTGCTGACAGAACAGCATAAAAGTCAATTTGCGTCTGCTAAAATATTAAATTGAAATACTGGCAACCAAAATAATTGCTTATATAACTACGCTGACAGGTATTTTTCAGTTTCTGTTCCGGTTCCGGTATTTTTCGCTTTCAGGTTCCGGTTTCAGTATATTGTAATTCCAGTTGCATCCCGATATATATATGTTATATATAGGAAGGGAATTACGAACCCTTTCGCATCATACAGTCCTGTAGGTATATATATGCAAGATATATGGAACACGATGCCAAATATGGCGCATGTATAGAGTATGGATGAGCATATTCCTAAGCCTTAGCCTAAGATTAAACCTAAGCAAAAAAAATAAGTCTAAAGCTTAATCTGACTATATTATAGCCCCTCCGGAGAACGATCCGGCCGTTTTATACCTGGGCCCCAAAGATGAACCACTAGGAGCCTAGCTCCTAGAACAATTTTGTCAGCTGTAGACAAGTTCGAGCCTTGCTTGTAAGTCAAGTGCGATCCCTGGAATTCCTCCTTCAATTTTTTGGCCCCAAAAGATTTGGAGTTAGCAAAGGACCTGGCTAGCCAGTTAAACTTCGTGCGCTAAAAACTTTAACAAATAGCTATCGGCGATATGCTGATAAAACCAACAGTTGTATTTTAATTTTTAGCCGGCAAAATTTCGCAGACATCCGAAAAACGAGCATATGGGTTGGCGCAAGTATATTCCTTGCTCAAAGAACTAAATCAAATTTGTCACGCCGACTCTATATACTCCAGTATTGTTTTTATATGCTAAATAAATATTTTTTTCAAAAAAAAACCGCCAAAAACCGCTAGCTAATACGCAGTTCGCTTAAAACCGCGCGATTTTCTTGACTCTTGGCTTGAACTTCGACGGTTTTAACAGCCTACAGCAATAACAGCGTCTGTTTGAATACATTGCGCTCGTGGTCCGTTTCCGTTGAGTTCCGTCTAACGTTAAAATCGTGTGAAAATATGAAAATAAGCATGAAGCTGCTAGAACGCGCACTGTAACTTCCAGTGAGTTGATTTTAACTCAGAATGAGTTGAATCACTCAGCCTGAGATAGGATTGTAAGCACCTAGAATTCTGAGTTGATTCTACTCATTCTGACTTAATTAACCAAGTTCCCCAGAATCAACTCAACTCAGAGTAAGAATCAACTAAACTCAGAGTGAGCTAAAGTTCTCTATTGTTAACTCAGAAACAACTAACTTTCCGTCTGAGTTGATTAATTATCTCATTGGAATTTGCAGTGTGTAAGTACTCCAATGCAAAGCCCTTGCAAAACTGCATGTTTCTGCTAGCAAACTCGCAGTTGTACCATTTGCTTGTGCAAAGTATTCATAGCAAGATATTGCAGCTGCCATTTGGACGTGCAAGGTATTTGAAGACTTGTTCGTGTCAATGGGAGTTTTAGGGTTGCGCTATACTTGACGTCCGGTGACGGACGTCGCCGTACGGTGACGGACGGCGCCGGACGTCAACAAAAGTATAGCCCCAACCCTTATTGTTAATAAACTAATGTTTAGTATTAAAAATTGTCCAAATTATTTTGCCCGTTTTACCAAAAGTATACTCTATAAATTTAAACTTTAATTATAGCTTAACTAAACTTCAAAATTAGTTTACATAAATTTTGAATGGTTGAACGAACTAATAAAATAAACTAGAATTGTTAGTTTATCTTGGATTAACATATTTTCAAGTTAAACACGAGTTTAAGTTAAACTTGTTTTTAAACTAAAGTCGCAAGTGTAGTTCAGAAATTATGTGTATCAACGAATCATTAAAGTTTAGTTTAAATTAAAAATATGTAAATTTTCGAATGAGTTTAAGCGTAAATCTACATGCTAGTTTAGTTAATCGAAAAAGTTTAATGCTGCGGGATTAGCTTGCTTAAATTAACTTTAGTTTTAGCCTTTAGAGAGTAGAAGATTCATGAATATAGCGGAAAACCTTGCCTTAGCCTGTACCCGCGTTATATTCAATTTAGTCTATGTAAACGTCAGTGGCGGAACGCTTTTGTAAAAAGTAAGCTTAAGCTTTAGACTAATTTTTTTGCTTGGCTTATGTTTAGACTTAGGCTTAATAATATTGTTACGTTACTAGGAAGAGGCTCAATTTACCTCCACACTTTACTGCAATACGGCAACCGAGCGTTTATTTTACCAGCAGTGATTACTGCGCAAAACGAAGTGTAAACCAATCACACATATAAATTTGAAAAATAAACATACACAATGGATAGCGTCCCTATTTGGGATAGAGTACACGCAACCGTAGCTCAAACAAACCAGAGTCAATCATATGAAATACTACAACACCCCAATCGTAACTCCACCTCCAGAATAACTCCCGCAAGCACTCAACCGCCGTATTTATACCCTATCTTCACCTTTACCAAAATGTCATGACTTTTAAAATTCACAAAACTATAAATTTAAAATACCTTTTCACCAAAAACATAGACTGCAACAACAAAGTTTTGCATATTTTTGGGACTGCTATGTCAGAGATGGTCAAGTTTGGCCAGTGCCAAAAATACAGGTCCAACAATACAAAACAATGGTAACTCCCGAATCCCCATAAGAAGTAACAATGGCATTAAAATTTTAGCTCAATTTGGGTAACATATTAATATACGCTGCCCTTGTGTCCAGTTTAAATTTAGGGTTACTTAATACAAAAACCCGCACAAGAACTTATTACTCCACAGCTTCATCAATGTTATAGTCCAGTTTCAACCGAAATATCAACATTTTGAGCATAAAATATTATTTTTCTAATATAAATTGTCTGGGTACAAATATAAATATTTTCAATCTTTTGCAAACCAAGAACATTCTTGCATTCCCCGTCGTTTTATATTTTGCGAAAGTTAAAATTAGAATATTTCAAAATATACGAGCAGCATCATAACTCATCAAGGCTCCACGTAAACGGGTTCAGATCAGGTGTGTTTGTCGAACGTACAAAATCCTAAAATTATTAACAGGTAAACTAAGAAGTATTCGAAATAAATGTGGTTCGGTAATATAGACATAAAATATCTCCCGTTCAAACAGCTATACTCGCAAACACCATTTTTCTATGCTTGGAATACTACAAACATACATATTCAAACCTTCAAAATACAATCGGTCTCTCAAATGCCAGATTACATTGTTTTGAATCAATAGCAACAATTATTATAAAATCGCACTCAATGCAGTTTCTGGAGACTAAACATGAAATTCACGGTATATTATCGAGAACGTGCAATGCATCATATCAAAACATGTTAGATTCGTCAAAAATAAGGGTTACGAAGTCAGAAATTCCTTTTACTGTATATTGCCAAAAATACTAAAACGTTTTTATTAACATTCAAGGTGTTTCCTTCGGTTTAAAAATGTCCTTTTTTCGAAATGGCTACATTTCCGTATTCGTGCTCTTGAAACAGAGACCCATGTATAGATCAGGAGCGGCACGTTCAAGAATACGGTCAAAGGTTCTAGAAAATTTTACTCTAGTAACTGCTTTCTAACACTCCCCTCACCTTGAAAAGGCAGCTCCCGCAGCCAAACAAATTTATAATTTCCCTCCGCTCGAATACGCACGTTCTCCATTTCAGCTATAATGTCTTTTGGCGAGAGTCGGACTTCGTTTACGCTCAGGACACGAGCAGTATTAGGCTTGATCTTGCGTGATACTAATGGCTCAAGAACTCCTACAGTTAGGCCTTTATGCAACTTAACCGGAGCGTTAGACAAATTTAAAATACGCACTGGCACACTTATCTCTGGAGCATTTGAAACAAGTAGTTCGGCACAACACAATTCATATTCATGCATTAAATTATCAGTTGGTTCAAAGTGGACATCTGTATCGATGTCAAAGCCAGAGGCCGGGCAGGGTATAACTACTTCACATCTCGGAGGTACAGTAGTTAGTTCAGCAAGCTGAACTTTATGTACCTTTTGGGCACCTAATGGCATAGTCATGCCTCCAAGTCTAGCCTTTCCCGTCCCGTAGTCAAGCGTCATGGCACCTAAATACCGTAACAAGTCAACACCAATAAGCATAGGACATGTACATTCATCAGACACATACACATGGAAGGGCAATTCAGTCTTACCAATCTTAAGATCAACCTCAACCCCACCCTGAACTTGTAAAACATGCCCTGCATCCCCTACAGCAGAAGCCCAGGGGCACACCAAAGCCCTCCCCCCCTCTCTCTCCTTCCAACGCTCCCCCTGAAAAAGGGTTATATTACTTCCTGTGCCCCGCACAGCGCGCACCTTATCCGCCTAGACTTAACCCAATTCCAGAACTCGCTTCCCCAACCATAAGTAGGGTCCGCCTGCCCCAGGGGCGAGTCCTGAGAAAAGAAAAAGAAACACCACCCTCTTTATCCTCTACCACTACCCCCAACACCCAGAACCCACGGGGCCACCACGCTCCCGGTAGGATAGGGGGAAGGGGGAGGCCTACCACCTGCTCCTGGCCCTCCAAAAACAAAACCAACAAAGCAACCACCGCGCCCGCTCGATCCCCCCCCCCCCCCCCCCCCCCCCCCCCCCAGCATAAATTACAACAACAGGCACAACATCCCAACCAGCGTTTGTACAGTATGCACAACCCGCAAATAATGACACCAACCAGCAACAACCCTAAGGTAACATAACTTATAATATCAGGGAATGGTAAATCAAAAGTTGACTGGGACACTGCCAGCATTGATAGCTCACGCTTAAAGCGGTGCAAGCTTAAATTCGCTTGATATTCTACAGTCTCAATACTTCCCCAATTCGGAGGTGGTATACCGTTAATGTGCAACGAAAGATTATACGAATTCGGCGGAGCTACTTCAAAAAATTCTGCGGGCCGGGTACTAGACATTAATACTCGATCACCAACTATTAACATGGTAAAGTTGGTGTATGGCAAAAATATCACCCCGCTTTCTGGTACTACTACAGTTTCTACCCGAGCAGACGGGGCTAATGTTCGAACTCTAGTAATTTGGACAGTTGGTTTTGGGGTTCTGAGCAATATGCCTGATCGCGTGGATTCCATTACCGTTCCAGGGGAAAATTGTTTTATTTCAAACACACAGGTCTCGTTATTTACGATGTGGTCATTTAAACCTCGAAAGCATTTGTCTGCAGCGCTGGTTGGTAAGGCCTCTAGGGCGCAAAACCACAATCCAGTCCGCTTATCACAATCCTTATGTTTTACTTCATGGTAAAAACCGGTACTTAAAATTCGGTCGTAAGTCACATAGCTTGGAAGGGCCAATCTTCCCAATGCCTGGTGTGCGCGCAAATTAAACCCCACATTGACAACCTTCATTAGAGGCAAAACATTATTTATTTTTACCCGAGGAATTTCTAACACTATTCCGAAACGCGTATTTCTGATATCGATTAATACCGGATACACTTTTACAAAATGAAAAAATAGCCCAGGGTCATTGGTATAAACAGTATCTATTAATGACTTTTCTTTTTTAACTAGAAGTTTAATTTGCGCCGCAGTTAACAATGCGGATGTCAGGGTACCCTGATCACTTGCAGTTACAAGAGCATCTAATACCCTCCGGGTTCCCAAAATAAATTGGTTATTTTGCGATATGAAGTGCATGGACCTCGTAAACTGGGTTAAAGAACACTCAAATGCGGCGCTAGCTTGCTCAATATACTTAGATAGTTCGTGGGTAATGGCAAATATTCGTTCTTGATTCACGGCTATTTTCTGTACATTCTCGGTATTTTCCAAAACTTGGTTATTCAAAATTTTCACACTTTGTTGTAAGGCAACTATTTTAGGCTCCAGGTGTGAAAGCTTAAGGCTATTAGCTATCCCGAGACCCGTACCCATAATTGAGGTTAACCCAGTTAACAACAACGGAACAAAACGTTTGTTTCGTTGACTATTCACAACTGTACAGGTGAATGGTTTGTCGTTACATAAATTGCTCATTAAGGACTCATAAAACTGGGGGTCAACAGAACCGACATAACTTTCAAATAATTTTGCTAACTCTGCATCCCTAAGTTTATGAAACAAAACCTGTTGGGTGGTACAGTTACAGCGTCGCGGAAGTGGTCCATCAAAGGTCAGGGGCACACAAGGCCTTATGCGACCATGACCCAGATGTATCACTACCGGGACGTATACGGAGTCAACTGAAGTAAGAACGAGGCCCTCGGGTATCAAACCAACGCCAAATGATGGGTAGATTTTGGGGTGCAATTGATGCAATGTCCTAGATAAACTTGACTGAGTAGGACAAAACATAGTGAAAATTAATGTCAAAAACAGAAAAGGTAGAATATGGCTCTTTAGTGTAAAACAATTAGACCTACAAGCACCAAGAACTTTCGGCTTGTTCGCTTTAGGCGTTGTCTTGTTTTCAATATTTATGGGTGATTTTTGTGTAATACTACATTGAAAAGTACTAGCGGAGTCAGCTACATCCTTAACAGTTACAGTTCCCACAAAATTTGGATATGATTTCTCTACTAGCAGGGCATTTTGCTTGCGCAGCATGTCCAGTTCATTCTTAAGTTTTTGTAATTCGGTCGGTTTCGATGGGGGTGGTGAATCGGTAATAAGTCCCGAAGTGGCTACAGTTGTAGCCACTACATTCTTAACGGGTTGGGCAGGGGGTAAGGCGGGTAAGTTGGGTATATTGGGACGTGGAAGGGCATTAAATTGTGGTCTATAACCATAAGTTCGGTTAATTGGGTTTCCAAACCGTGGCGTACCTTGATACTGACCCACCGATCTTGTAAAGTTACCGTTACGTAACATGCAGGCCATGGCAATATGTCCTATTTTTCCACAATTATAGCAACGGGGACCACGAGGTGAAAAATTCGGAGTAAAATTTCGATTCGGATTATTTCCGTTATTTCTCGCGGTAAAATTTCGATTTGGGGCGGGTCCAGCACGGTTTCTTGAGTTTTGACTAAAATTTCGATTTTTACGAACGTTTTGCATTAAATGTTTTTGGTTATCGGCTAATAACTGAACCCCCCGTGCCAAGGTCTGCATAGTTTCTGCCCCCGATGTCAATGCATTCACTTGGTTAACGCCCGCGGTTTGACCACACAATACGGACTGCATGTCTAAGCGCTGCGCCAGATCCTCAGCTTCTTTTAGCGTTTTTGGCATGTCTCGGAAAACTTCTAACTTAGCGCTAGACGGCCTTAAGCCACCGAAAAATCTATTAATTACGCGGCGGTCAAATGCAGCGTTATCCATGTTCGGATACAAACTACGACATGCCCGCTTAATAGCCTTTAAATAGGCTGAAACGCTCTCTCCCGCTAATTGCCGTCGCTGCTCTAGGGCAGCCTCATGATACATGGCCCATTCGGGGGTATTTAGCTGGGTTTCTAAAGCGGTTACTAAGTCCGGAAACCTATGCTTAGACTGCTCAGGCACTCGCTCATATGCATCTCTGGCGCGGTCCTTTAAATATGCGGGAAGGACCTTTAACTTCATCTCGTCATCTATCAATCTAGCGTTACAATACGTGTTAAAATTCTCAATCCAAGTCTTAAAGTCAGAACCAGCTAAATCTCCCCGATAAAACGAGACGGCCAAGTCTGTATCAGCCCCTAAACGGACACGTTGCGAGATTTGATCAAAATCCTCCGTTAAATCTCTTAGGCCTTCGTCTAGGCGTGTAGCTAAATCTTTTACAACCGTGTCTAATTGCACTAAATTTCGATTAATAGCTTCCATATTTTTCGTATCACTCGCAACTAATCCGCTAAGGGTTGCAACAGGCTCCGAAAAATTAGAGTCTTCGTCACTAGACTCGAGAACACCCCCACTCCTTAATCTATACCCGGCCGTACTGAAAAAATGAGGCTCTTGGCGTAATGGGTAGCACTCAGGCTTGAAAGTAGGGATTCAAATTCACTCCCCAGATAAAAATTGGGTGGTCTCGGTGGGACCTCCAAATTTGTTACTAACAGAAAGCCCAATTTACCCCCACACCTTACTTCAAACCGCAACCGCTTTTTTTACCACAAACAAAAAAACAAAACAAACAAAAAAAATAAAAAAAAAAAAAAAACCAAAACCCCCCCAATGAAACACCCACACACAACCAACACACACAACCAAACACAACACACAAACACCACCCCCCCCCACCCCCCACCACCCCCCCACCCCCCCCCCACCCACCCCCCCCCATACCCACCCTTCACCCACTTTTAAAATTCACAAAACTATAAATTTAAAATACCTTTTCACCAAAAACATAGACTGCAACAAAAAAGTTTTACATATTTTTGGGAGCGGGAAAGAAAAGAGGGGAAAATTTTTGCGGCGCAAAAAAAAAAGGTACAAAAAAAAAAAAAAAAAAAAACCCCCCACACCCCAAAAAAAAAAAAAAAAAAAAAAAAAAAACACAAAAAAAGAAACAAAATAACACACCCCCCCCCCTTGTCCAGCCTAAAAAAACAGGGACTAATACAAAAACACACCACAACACCACCCCCTCCACCACATCATCAACAATATAACACAACATCTACAACAAAAAAAACAAAAAAAAAAAAAAAAAATATTAAATAAATAATAAAAAAAAAAATTGTAAAAATACAAATATATTCAATCTCTCACAAACCAACCACATTCCTCCATCCCCCATCGATTTAAGAAAAAGAAAAAGCTAAAATAAAAAAATAAAAAAAAAACAAAAAAAGACCACAACCCACCAAGCCCAAACGAGCAGGGGCACAGAGCAGGTTGTCGAACGTACAAAATCCTAAAATTATTAACAGGTAAATTAAGAAGTATTCGAAATAAATGTGGTTCGGTAATATAGACATAAAATATCTCCCGTTCAAACAGCTATACTCGCAAACACCATTTTTCTATGCTTGGAATACTACAAACATACATATTCAAACCTTCAAAATACAATCGGTCTCTCAAATGCCAGATTACATTGTTTTGAATCAATAGCAACAATTATTATAAAATCGCACTCAATGCAGTTTCTGGAGACTAAACATGAAATTCACGGTATATTATCGAGAACGTGCAATGCATCATATCAAAACATGTTAGATTCGTCAAAAATAAGGGTTACGAAGTCAGAAATTCCTTTTACTGTATATTGCCAAAAATACTAAAACGTTTTTATTAACATTCAAGGTGTTTCCTTCGGTTTAAAAATGTCCTTTTTTCGAAATGGCTACATTTCCGTATTCGTGCTCTTGAAACAGAGACCCATGTATAGATCAGGAGCGGCACGTTCAAGAATACGGTCAAAGGTTCTAGAAAATTTTACTCTAGTAACTGCTTTCTAACAATATGCTCATTCTTACGCTTAGGCTTAGGCTTAGGCTTAGCAATATGCTCATTCTTACGCTTAGGCTTAGGCTTAGGCTTTACGCTTAGCAATATGCTTATAATCCTGTTCTGCTTCTATTCTTTACATTGGCTTGAGATTTTATAACATTTAACCTTTTAAATTTTTACGCCATTTTACGCTTACATATAGGCAGGTGTACCCACGTCTAAAAATTATCTAAAGCTCCAAAAATACATTAAATGTGTTCACTGACACTGGTTGAAAAACCTCGTCTCTCGCCTTGTGCAAAAATTGTAAAAACGAAACTTCTTTGCTACGAATAAAAATTACATGTAAAATGGTCTCAAATTTCAAATTTAAAAAGTTACAAAATTAAGTTTTTTATGCGAAATAAAGTATTTGTGAATTTATTCAGAAAAGTGTTTTCTGTGGTCAATCTAAAAAGTTTTGCTGATATTTAAGACAATTTTTCTAAAAATAACTTGAAAACTTTTATTTTCATACGTCATTTCAAAACGTTTTTTTAAAACATTTCTGTTATAACAGAAATACTTTTCAAGTGCACCTTGCTAATCATATTTCTCAAATGTAAGAAATTATTTTTAAATATCAGAAATATTATTTTGAGTGAAGAAAACGCAAGCGGTTGTGTTAATTTTTTAAATATTTTTGAATAATTTCGTGGTATTGATTTCAAATCGAACAATCAGGGGCGTCCCGGACCCGTAGCCAAGGCGGGGGGGACAGGGGGGACTCAGCCTCCTGTGGAAAAAGTTTTGCCCTCCTAGAAAATTGTCAACCTTGCTTGTAAGTCAACGAAAACCGTTGTATGCCCCGAAAAAATTATATTTGAGGGGCGCCGAATGAAAACGGGCAGCGGTTTTTCCTTGAAAACGAAACGGCTATTGATTTTCCCCAAGCCTATTCCTAAGTCAAGCTATAAATTAGTCTGCAGCTTAAACTCACTCTATTGCAGTCGCACGGAAAACGTTCCGCCCCTAATCTTTACATGGTCACAAGTCACAAACGACAATAAATGCTAGAAAACTCTCTGGTTCAATCTCAAACTACAGGCTACCAACTGTAGCGTTAAGGCTTAAGCTCGTACTCTGGTTCACCCATCGTTCAGCGCGTCTTTGTGCAACGCCATTGACAATGTCAGAGAGGTAATATTTGCTTTCAATATTACTGTGGAATTTAATATAAATACCAGAAAATTGTGTAGACACGATATGTACGAAAAGGTAGACAGATTAACCTTTCTAGCGTAATTATTAGTTGAAAAGTTCTTAATTTTATTTTTAGATACATTCTAAACGTTCACAATATTAAATTTGTAAAAGCCACAACTTTATAACGGCTGGCTTTCTGAAACCATACTTAACAGTATGACTTAGTACTTAAGCACGTGGTAAGTAATTACTTAGCTATTTTGTCGTTTTTAAAAGCGTACTTAAGTTAGTTCTGTCACTGACTATAAAACTTGCTATGTTACAGTGTAACAGTTCGGGCATATCAGCCTTGACCTAATTAAAAGTGATAACTCGTGATACCTCCTTAATATAAAGCAAAACTATAGCTTTTTTGTTATGATCGTTTTTCACATCTGGCATTTATTTGTATTTGCTCAAAAAGTTAAGTATTTAGCTAAGTCAGTAACTTAAGCAATTACTTAAGTATAACTTAAGCAAATACTTAAGTAAGATTTTAGAAACCCGCAGCCATTGTCTGCTAACTTGGGTGTTGTACACTTCCACTCACATTTACGTTTAGATTTCGGCTCAGGCTTAGGGTTAGGAATCAAATTTTACCTAAAAAATGAGTTGTCAATCACGTAAAAATTGCTAAATTATAGATATGCTTCAACTGTGTTGGTCGATACGAAGTAAAGAATGGCAAAATTCGTCCAAAATCGAACAAAAACAAACGACACCCGCTGTTTATTCTTTAAAATTAAAGGAAGCTTAAGTGAATACCTATTTACATGGCTCACTGAAAATAAACGTGCCAAACACCACGATGTAAGTGTTCGTTCGGATGAATAAAAAGTCTTATACGACTAAATTCCAATCAAGCTTACACTGCAATAAATGGTGAGTCAAAATCGACCCTGGGCATTTTGGTGAAAACCGTGCACTACTAAGTATTAATTATTTCGAAAAATAATTATTTATAAATAAGATTTTCAAATTAAAAGGCGTCGACCCCAATTTCCAACCGGCCTACTGGGCATTTTCCCCGTTGCCCAGATAGCCAGTACAGCGTTGCTGCTCACCGAATACGGATTCAAAAACATCCACTGAACTTGTAAGGATTTGCAGACAGCTGTTTAGGTATACAATTTGATTCGAAAACAAATTAAATTTAAAGTTGTCAACAATTCCTGTTCGATAAAAAAACTGGAAAAAAGTCTTTAACATTTGCAACATCGGGCAATGGCCGTATCAGTAGTATAATCATATTCCTAAACCTAAGTCTAAACCTATGCCTAAGTGCAAGAATGAGCTTATACCTATGCGTAAGCGTAAGCCTACGCAAGAAATTAAGCGTAAATTTTAAGCATACTCTATTGCTGTCTCACATGAAAACGTTCCGCCCCTGATCTTTACATGGGTCGCTACAACAACTGTTTTAAATTTAATTTCTGGGTTGCGGCAATTCAAACGGTTTGATTCAATGTTCCGAAAAACCGAAAAAACCCAACACAAAGTAGCTTATAAAGACTGAACACAAGCTGTATCAAAGAATTCAATTGGTGACAAGTTGCCGTTTGATTTGAGTAATATCACTGCCAGATCTCAGCGAGGATTCCCATGTCTGGATCGCTCCCACAAGGACTAAAACCAATATTTTGTATAAAGATTTATACAGCACTAATATTTTGTTTAGCTTCTTACTTGCTTAGCTCGCGAGCGTTTATAACCATTAAATAATGCACCCACCTTCAAAATTATCTGGGCAAATAGAGGTAAGAATTACAGAGGGGCCAAAGAAAAAATTTCAGACTCATATGATTCAGTAAATAAATACACCCCCCCTTATTGAACTGAATCTTGGAGATTTGAGCAGCGTCATTTTGTATCGACCACAATCTTACATTACATGTTCTGGCCAATGTATATACCAGGGCAATAACAGTAGCAAAAGCATATTCCTAAAAGCCTAAACCTAAAAGCCTAAGCCTAAGCGCAAGAATGAGCTTATACCTGAACGTAAGCCTAACCTAAGCCAAAGCAAAAATTAATCTAAAGCTTAAGCTTACTAAATTGCAGTCTCGCAGAACAACTGTTCGCTCCTAATCCTTACGTGGTCCGATGTCCTGAACTGGTTCTACACCAGCGGCTCAGCATCTGAATACGCTGAGACGTGAATAGTTATCACGAGCGAAGCAACTGAGATGTTAATTGCAATTTTAATCATTTATAAGGTAGACACTGTACCAAAGTTTTCCAACGCAAATTGACTTCAAAAAATCGAAGAGACCCTTGGCCCCTTCCCCTGCGCCACTGATCCAGACAACAGAAACGGCCTCTTGTGATTTGCTATCGGCAAGTTCTGATGCTTCAGTGAAATCTGTATTCTCTAAGTTTTTTTACCTCATCATCTGTGTCTCTCTGTCTCAATACCTGGAATGATAATACAGATATGATAAAAAAAACAAAAAAACAACATAAATTTAACTAAAAAATGACAAACACAAACAAATCATAAAAGTTTACACAGACAGTCGGACAAATTAATCATGTATATTCACAGCGGCATGGAACCGCCTCATATTTGACACCCCTGGATAATAGCAGCACGATCACAAACAGTGTACCCGGCTTGTAGTCGGAAGGTGATAACCACGTGGAAAAGGGTTTTGAACGCGAGCGCAGCAAGCTAGAATTAATGTTTATACTTCAAGCATACAAAGGTTGTTCTAAAACTTATCAAGTTACCCTGATTCGTCTCTCTTGAAATATTGTGAAACAAATAAGCCCTACTTTCCTGCCAGTTCAACGACACGACAAATGATATCTGAGAACAGTACGCTTGCTACCCGCGTAGCTCACGTCTTAACGTTTTGTTGTTGCCGATAACACAAGTTTTATCGTCAGTAAATTGGGGGCGCAGGAATCCGCATCTAAAACGGTATTCAGTTTTGTTGATAATTGTTTTTCAACTACTTTTACCGTGATAGATTTATTCTCGCAATGTCTCAGATATCTATTTCGTACAGTGTATATTTTTAAACAATTCCTTCCGAGACCCCCAGAAGGTTTTGTACAAATTTCTGCGGTGATGTTTGTACCAGGTCGATTATCGTCGCCCGGTTTAAAGTAAACTTGGCGAGTTCAATTCTATTAATTCAACGAACTAGACATTGTGACGCCACGGTGATTTTAATTGGATTCTCAGACTGGACGTATTGGGGAAACTCAGCCACTGCTGAGACAATCTGTACACAATGACGCTGCCAAAGATTTCATTCCGATGAGGGTATGAGTTTCTGTATTAATAATTTTTGACCGAATGTTGTGAGCGATAAATATTTTTTCTTGGTTTCGAAGAAACGGCGTAGGTTAGTAACGCTGGATAATGGCTATCTTATCGCATACCTAAAAAATTTCAGAGGGGCGTACCCATTGTATACTCGGTATATGTTCCTGTGTATAGGTAATATATGACGCACGGAAATTTGATCGATATTTCTGGCGGATGTAAAGATCAGGCGCGGAACGTTTTTCTGTGGGACTGCAATAGAGTATGCATAAGCTTTAGACTAAGTTTTTTGTTTGGCATAGGCTTAGGTTTAATAGGCTTAGGCTTGGGAATGCGCTCATTGTTACGTTTAGACTTAGGCTTAGGCTTCATATATACTCATTGTTACGCTTAGGCTTAGGCTTCGGCTTAGACTTACGCTTAGGAATATGCTTATAATACTGTTCTGCCCGTGTTCTTTACATTGGCGATATATTTGAACAATTCAAACGTTGTACGTAGGTGATACACATGCAACTAAATTCGAATACTGCTTTTGGTCTATCTGGTTTATTGGAACAACAGCAATTTAAATCTATAAATTGTGGTACAATATTAACTGTTTAAGTTATTGCGAAAACTTGGCAAATATGAGTATTGAAAATAATTGCCAGATTTTCGCGTAAATTAGGTACAATCGTGAATTTTCTCATCTGTTTTATAATCCAAAAAAGTTAAAGCTAAATTTTAATTCAATTAAGATACTCGTTTATCGTCCATGAACACTTTTCCGGCCGAATTTGTTCAATTCTTTTCTTTATGCGTCGTCCACAATTATTCGCGTACGCGTTGTGGAATTTTGCGTCGACCGTAGACGACTGCCATCTACTATACAACGGACGGCAGTTAGTTGTACTATATTTTTCAATTTTTGAAATTTTTAAAATTTCAATAGACGATTGCTATTTTTCGCCTACCTACGGTCTACGACTGCTGAAAATTTGAAAAAGGGCAATCGTTTTTGATGGTACTAACAAAATGTGAGATATCGTCTGAAGCGTAGTTGTAAACTTATAGTAGCCGTCGACAGGTGCGCTAACTTAAGGTACTGCAGTTGTCGATGAGATTTTTAAACAAAACAGCTTATACGCTTGCCCTTGACAATTTATGCGAATACGGCAACCGTCTACGGCTTTTACGGTTTGCAAACTTGAAAATTTCTATTTTTAAAATGTCTCGTTTTTTGGCAGATCCAGAAAAAGGGGCCTGTGCAATTTCTGAAAAAGGGGGAATTGCACTAGAAAACACTGGCGAGCAAAGAGCGAGAAACTGAGTGCCGGCGAGCGAGTACAAACTTTGGTTGCCTAGACCAGTATGGCAGACGCTTTGTACGGATCCTCTATTGTTGTGTACTTTTTCTTTCTTTTATTTTCTTTTGCGCACTATCAAATCTGCCCATTTGCTTTTTTTAGGGCGTCCAGGTTTTTGGTGGGTATAGAGTGGGTATAGATTCAAGATTTACATTTTTTGCTAGGCTAAAGGCTTAAGCTTAGGAACACAAATAGAGCACAGCACGTATTGGAAGAACATGGGGATGCAAATCCTGTCCAATGTACTTTTATAGGGGCGTGACAGCAATAAGCGTATTCCTAAGCCTAAACCTAAGCCTAAGCGTTGCAAAAATGTGTTGCTAAGCCTAAGTCCAAGCCTAGGGAAAAAATGTTATCCAGAATCTAAACCTATTCTTTAGAAACTTGGACGCCCCTAAAGTAACATTTGTCCCCATAAATTTTTTTACAACTGCAATGTCTACAAACTACGCTGGCTCTTTAAGGCCGACAATTGCTTTTTTATAAAAATATACCTCCGATATTTTGTACGACATAGAAATTTCACCACGCCCGGCCCGTTTCATATTCGTGTTGCACGTTTAAAAATTTAAAATTTGAATCTAGAAAAGTTTGGTGCAACATAGCGTAGACAGCTGCCGTATCAAAATTTTCGGGCTGTCGTCTACGCTGCTCAGTTTGAACATATAGCAACTGTAGTCGCGTTGTTCAAATTTTAGGGGCAGCCGTCTACAGGTTTGAAACGAAAAATAGTAGCCGTCAACGATGGGCTATTTCTAACTTCAGTAGTTGTCAGCATTTACTATATAAAAGAAACCCATAGACAGTTGCTGTTTAAAAATTTAACCAAATTTTAAAAATGAAAAACTATTTTTGAAAAATTGAAAAGCATTGACGGTTGCTATAAAATTTTCGCAAAGGCAGCTGTTGTAGCTTTACTAATAACGAACCCGTTGAGGGCAGTCGTCTACAGTCGACGCAAAATTCCACAACGCGTACGCGAATAATTGTGGTCGACGCATTATTTTAATAGGCAAAAATTTCGGCCGATGTATAGAACACGGCCTTTACAGTAGTATATGAGCAATAAGCATAGTCCTAAGGGTAAGCTTAAGCCTAAGCGTAAAAGTGAGTTTATATCTAAGCCTAAGCCTAAACGTACGAATGAACGTATACGTAAGAATAAGCCTCAGCAAAAAATTGATTAAAGCTTTAAGCCTGCTCTATTGCAGTCCCACAGAAAAACGTTTCGCCCCTAATCTTTAACATGGGCTAAATTTCAATATCAAACTGTTTGCGTTTAACGATCAGCGACGAAAATTAAGGGGTACAGAAGAATATCCAGCAACAACAACCGGGGCCACATACGCTTGGCACGGCCCATGTTACTTTAAGGGGCGTCCAGGTTTCTGGTGGGTCTATATAAGAGTAAGGTTACATTCTAATTACATTCTTTTACTTAGGCTTAGGCTTAGGACCGCATTTTTGCAACGCTTAGGCTTTATACTTAGGAATACGCTTAATGTACTGTTACGCCCCTTAAAGTAACATTGGCTCTTGGCACGATATATAATGGCGTGAAGAAATCACGCGAGCGAAGCGAGTCAGAAGCCAAATGCAATTTTAATTAAATGTGTAAGTTAGAGACCTTCATAAAACTTCCCATGCCATGTAACATGCCAAATTTTTCAACGCTAAAACAGACGAGCCGACCCCGTGCTGTAACCCAGCTGGTCCTCACATGCGGAAGTGTGCATTTTTAACTCAATAGACGTCGGTCATGGTTTGAGTTGATTTTGTACTGTGCATACGTGTAAAATTAAAGTTGAATACTGTTCATTGTAAATATATTTCGTAAAAACTATTTGAACAGCTTGTTTTGGTAAGTTTATAAATATCAGTTCAATGTTGCGCACTAAAGTTTGGACACAATGCCCGCATATCGTGTCGTATGCTTTAATTTAAATAAATAACAAATAAAACTTAAAATAAGTCCAATAGGCTACCATATATTATATGGACAATGTAAAGAACAGGGGCGGAACAGTATTATAAGCATACAGTAAACATTGATCTTTTTCCGTAAACCAAACCTTGTTGTCGGTAAATTCTGTCGCTGCTGTATAAATTGTTGCCAAGCCAAGCTGCTAGCTAAGTAAATCGCGCGCAGAACGAGCTAACGGTATTTTGTCATAAATTTATTTATTGAGATTTGACCCCCGGGCCAAAATGCCGAAGAAAAAGTTCAATTTCGGTTGACATGTTTGGTTCTCGTTTTTTCATGATGGCAAGCATCAAAGGTGTTGGTCCATTTCCATTATTGTTACAGCCAGTTTACAGATTATAATCGTATACCCACACACTGTAGGTTGGTCTTACGTTACCGATGCCTCTGCTCAAAGCAGCACTTGGCGTGCCAAACGTATCCTGCAGCCCTGTCTAACAAAACTGGTTCATTCGCTTTCTTTTTAGTATTCAAAAAATTTTCCAGTTTCAAAGCAAAACGACTTCCAGGTACACGTATGTGCTTTTAACCTAAAGTTCACAGCGACCCGGTACAAAGCACAACTTTACTGATTCCACAGAATAGTAAAGTGTATATAAGGACGCCTCCGGTTTTGGAAAGTTCTGAACACATCTGTCTGCTCACGGGCGTCCGCAGAAAATTATATTTGGGGGGCACTGAATAGTTTTGAGGGCGGCCCCTACAATTGCAATTCAACATTGTTTGCTTTAAGACCGAGTTTATTTGGGAAGTACCAGCAGAGTTTGGGGAGGGAAGGCACACGGCCCACAATGCTCCCCTCGTGAGGACGCCCTTGATCTTTCGACGATTCATTTCGTCTATGGACGTACCCGCCCTCGGGAGAGACTAACCGTCGCCTTTAGACATAATTTTTGACCAACTGTGCAGGTTCGCAGCCGAGTTTGGGGAGGGAAGGCACGGCCTTCCAAATGCTGCTGGTCGTGGGAACGCATTTGATCTTTCGACGATTCAGGTTGTCTGGACGTACCCGCTCTCGGGAGACTAAAGTTTCGCCTTTAGACAAAATTGCTAAACAACTCTGCCAGTTCGGAAGCAAACTGGTAAATAACGTTCGTTAATAGCGTATTGGTGTGCCGTCGGGCTTCGGTCCAGATACTTAATTTACCATAACCAACTTAAACGCCGATACGAGCCCGTGTTAAAAACCGGCGGTAATATAACGAACGGATGTGTGGTGTGACAGCAGTCCGGCTGAGGGCGGCATGGCATCCACGAACAACATTTGAACAGTGCATGTGAATATTTGGCAAAAATGGTTTCAATCAATAATTTATATTTCTGTCATGTGACAACGCGTCATTCACTCATAAGCAATGACGTCATAATGACAATTTAATCAGGCCCGCAGCCAGTTCACCTTGCTAGGGTTGTCTAAAAGTTTTTGCAGAAGGGGCAATCAGGGGTTTCCAATGAGTTACAAGCAAAGTTGAAGATTTTCTAGAGGGAGTCAAAATTGTTCCAGGGGTGCTGAGCTTGACTACGGGTCCGAGTTTAATTTTCAAAACATAACGGGACAACGTTTTCTATCTTTTTATATTTCAAAACTGTAAAAAAAGTGACACAGACATATGCTGTCTTTATCAATTTCAGGTTACAAAAACTCCCTCATCAGTGGTGCCGCAAGCAGGGGTCGCAGTATTAAGACCCCCCCGTTTTTTAAGTCAGGAAATGTTGCACAGAATTGTAAACCAGAAAAATTGTAAGATGCTTGCACAAGGGACTTGCGTACCTTATAAATATCAAATTTGCATCCGACTTCTGTCTCGATTCGCTCCAAAGAATACATTGCACCCTTTCGTACGTGCCCCCATGTTTTCCACATCAACTGCTGATCCCTGTCTAAGCGTATATATCTATCACTACGAAATCCTATCAGCGGTTGTGTCCGAAGATCCAAAGCCGCTATAATCTTTAGCTTAAACTTCAATCTACGCCTATGCTTAAAAGCCTCATCTAATTTTATAAAATTCGATCAGGTAAAGCTGTATTTGGGCCATTCCTTGGTATTAATATGTATAGCATCGATTGCTATATTGTAAGGTTCATGTTACTTTGATGGGCGTCCAGGTTTCTGGTGGGTCTATAAAAGAGTAAGCTAAGATTCTAGATTTTATTGGCTTAGGCTTAGGTTTAGGCTTAGGCTTAGGAACCCATTTTGCAACACTTACACTTAGGCTTAGGCTTAGGAACACATTTTGCAATGCTTACGCTTAGGCTTAGGCGTAGGAATACACTTAATCTACTGTTACGCTCGTTAAAGTAACATTGGCCTTGCTTACAAATCATCTGCTGTTGGAAGTTTCTTTGTTTTGCACCACAAAAGCAATTTTGTCTTTGAAATGCGTTAATTTTAAGCTTAAACATAGCGCAACCCCTACAATTGTACCGCATGCATGGACAACTTTTCGAAGTTGTCCCACTGTGTACAACAAAATTTGAATTTCAACCTTTAAGTTATTTTTTAAAAATGTATTAAGGATACAAGAAATCCCCAAATGGCGAATCCATGAGGGAGGGGCACCCCGGCCATGCCCCCCAACAGCATCTCGACAAAAAGTATATAGCAATTTTACGGCAACAGTTCGTGGTTTGTGTGTGGGTCAAAAATAACTTTATTACCTGTGAAATTTTGTCCCCCATTTTGAGATCCTGGATCCGCCACTGAATCCGCCCCATGTGCCGGTCTTTGATACTGAATACGACTCTAAATTTAAACCTACACTTGAAATTTAAAGCCGAAAATTTATAGGCAAAGGTCAATTGTTTCATTCGCAGCCTGTTCGCTAATTTAGTATAGGTAAGGCCTAAAATTGATATAATGCAATTCGGGTTCGGCTTAAATATGGGTCTTAAAGTATACGTAGAGTTGCAGTTATTGCAAAACAATCTGCAATTTTGATGCGATTCTGCGATTACAACTTTATATTATAATGAGTGCATCACAACACTGGTGTAGAAGATAAAAAATTTTATGAATGAATAAACGATACCACCTACAACGATACGTAAAAATGTTTATCAATGAGTTTTCTCAGTGATTCATTATTTTTCGAGCTATACATACACACATATATTGATATAGCCAATGGGAGTCAGGGGGCGCTCAGCCCCCCTGAAATTTTTTTGAACCGTCTAGAAAATTTTTAGCCTTACTTGTAAGTCATCAAAAACCCTTGTCTGTCCCGTAGCCAGCTCACCATACTAGGGGGGCTAAAAATTTTGTAACAGGGGCATTCAAGGGTTTTTCGTGACTTGCAAGCAAGGTTGAAAATTTTCTAAGGGGGGCCAAGATTTTTCCAGAGGGCCGAACCCCCCCTGGCTGCGGGAAATTTTTTAGCCCTGCCTAGCAAGGTGAGCTGGCTACGGGCGTCAAATGGTCAAAGATGGTTTCGACAAACGTCGTTGTCTGATAGATATGAACCCGAATTTGGGGCAGCTTGCCCTGTCCCCTGTGTCGCTAACTCGCTACGCCTCGGTATGCAACGCAACCATTTACGGGAGAACTCTGGGATTATTGGATCTCCTGTAAACCGACGGCAGACCTCTGGTTGTATATATAATTATCAGGGTGCGACCGGATATCCGGTTCCATCAAAAACTCGACATCCGGCTCCGGTATTTTATCCTACTGGTTCTTTTTTAAACGATACACAAATATTTATCAATGAGTTCGCTCATTTATGGGTAAAATATTGAGTTGTTCGGCATCATATTATAATGACTCACACCTTTTGCCTCTTACATCAACTGCTTAAAGTTACCATTCACAGAGGCGCTTTAAACCCGTTTGGGGGTGACTGTTTCGGACCGAAATTTTTTAAAACGGGACGCTCTTTCTAGTATTAATGTAACCGTTCTTTGGTTTAGAATATGACGCGTTGGTTGATAATTGAAAATAGATTTTTTTGTCTAAATTCGTCATTGCAGGCTCTTGGGAACCTTTTAGTCAAGAGTGTATTTTATGCGTGTAGAGTATGACATTTGGCCAGAAATCACATGTTCGAGCGATGTAGTACCATGTGGACCATATTTTATGTTAACCCCCCACCCTGATTGCGAATAGGGTGTCGCCTACACTCAGATAAGCCTATTCCGATCACAGCGATGTTTGAATCATTTGGTTAGAAGGAATTAAGCCTAAGCTTAAGAGTAAGCGTGGGAGGCGTTTACTATCACAACTCAGTTATATGAGCTTGACGGCCGAACCCAGTTAAGTATCACGTCTTCTGGAGATTTTGTACTGCACGTACGTGTTTTGACTGCAAAACGCTTTGAATTGTGCGTTGTTTGCACGTACACAGTTTGCAATTAGCAGCTTATAGTACCTATACGAAATACTAGAAACGGTCACCGGATTTAATTTGTTACTTTGCCAATTAATTACTATCGGTATCACAACAATTCGTCGGCCGACAACTTGTAATCCGAAATTTTATCGACTCAACAATAGTTCGTTGCCCAATATTATGCTTAGGCTAAAGGCTTAGGCTTAGGACTACGCTTAATTAAAGATTATGCTTAGATTGGCCATGTGTAGAACAGGGCCGGAACAGTAGTATAAGCATATTCCTAAGTCTAAGCCTAAACCTAAGCCTAAACCTAAGCAAAAAAATTAGTCTAAAGCTTAAACTGACTCTATTATAGCCCCTTCGGAAAACGATCCGGCCCTGTTCTATACATGGGCCCTTAGATTTATTCATAGGTTTCGGGACACTGTTGGGCGACAAGTTGTCTGCCGACGAATTGTCGTAGATTCATTACGACCACATTGGATATGAAACAAAAAATTGTAACAGAAATACAGATGTGGAAATGAAGATTAAGACAATTATTGCTTTAGGTTAAAACCAGTGTGAACCCGTAACGCCTAAACGCGTGTTTCAATTTAGGCTTAATTTTTACAACTGGAGCCCAGGCCAAACTTTGATCCATTTGCAACAGCTTTTCTAAAGCTTGACGCATCTCTCGTCCGTGTCGTTTTCGGCGCTAATTAAAACCTCAAATTTTACCATTGTTTGACCCATATAAAGATCAGGAGCGGAACGTTTTTCTGTGGGACTGCAATAGAGTAAGCTTAAGCTTTAGACTGATTTTTTGCTTGGTTTAGGCTTAGGCTTAGGCTTAGGCTTAGGAATATACTCGTTCGTATGCTTAGGCTTAAGCTTAGGCTTAGACTTAGGAATATGCTTATAACACTGTTCCACCCGTGTTCTTGACATTGGCTTTAGGAATATTTTGTGAATTTTCATGGGAAATATTTGGTGATTGCTCAAAAAGTACGCTTATATACATCCTTGATACGTATAGGAAAAACATCTGGCTTGTCAACAAATTAGCCAAACCCTTGTCGGATATGTATAGTTTTTAAAAAATGTGACAAAATATTATAATCAAAAAAATATAGCGTTCACAGCCTACGCTTTTCATTTCAAAGCTGTTAATTTTTATCATTGCCGAGTTTGCGGTGCAAAACCCACTTAATCTTTTTGCGTAATTTTTTTGCAATAACTTTTTAAATGAATTATTAGTGTTAAAACAGGCTATTTTTGCAGCAAGCTTAAATGTTAAAATTCACGAGGCGTAGCTAACGTTTTGGAACAAGGGTTACATAGCTATTCGATAGAGGAACCAGGGGAAAAAGTTCCTAAGACCCTGTGGGCAAAAAATACCGAAATACCTGAGGGTATGCTTCGTTAACCCCGTCTATTGGGTACGCCCTTCATTCCAGTTGGAGGGGTGTGTTCAGGTAGCGAAAACAACGCAACAGGTTTGTCTGTTGTGTACTGTTTAAGTTACGGATTTGGCAAAGTTTACTATTGCGTGGGTACTGTTTGGCGTTTAATATCATCCGGTTGTAAAATTTAGTTCCCAAAAACGCTAGCAAACCATGCTAAATTAGCATATAAATACGGCGTATTTGTGGTATTTTTGGTTGAGTTTGGCTCGGATTTTGTATAATTTTAATTAGTAATTTTCAATTAATGTGTTAGCTAATAACTGTTATACAAACCAATGACAGATATGCTTGATTATTAGTCGTTTGGAGCTATATTTCAATCCATGTATGCTTTAAGTTCTGTATATCAGATTTTGGGCCCATGATACATTTAGGGCCTTCCTGGTTTCTATGGAGGGTCTGTAAAAAAGTAGGCTTAGATTCTAGACTGCATTTTTTCCCTTGAATTAGGCTTAGGCTTAGGAATACGTTTTTGCAACGCTTAGGCTTAGGCTTGCGCTTAGGAATACGCTTAATGTACAGTTACGGCCCTAAAAGTAACATTTCCCAGATTTTGTATCCTAAAAATGGGTCGCGGGTAGATATTTTTTGCGCGGGTATACCCGCGGGTAAAAAAATGTTTATTTGTGTGGGCACAGCGCGGGTCGGGTAAAAAATCCTTAAGCCCTATTCACACGTGCAAGTTTCTGCTGCGAGAACTTGTAGCTGCAACTTGCACTTGCAAGCTGTGTCCGAAATATCCGTTCAAAAAAACTTGCAACTACAAGTAATTCATTAAAAGTCAAAGCTGGCAATTTACTTCACATGTATGAATAACCATGCAAGTTCAATGAATTTATTGCATCCGCTTTCTCATTGGCTGATGAAAAAATCTAAGTTCTGCGTGGAATTCGTAGCTGCAAGTTCTCGCAGCAAAAACTTGTACGTGTGAATAGGGCTTTGCCTACTTCCCACTCTGGTATCCTCAGCTTCTTGTAGCATTTAGTAAAATTGAGTTGCTAACGTTGGTGCTTATTTTGTTTCTACCTGGATTAATATTTTACCAAAACACTTGTATTTTTGTACTTATAATTCGATATGACTTGACGAGATGCGCGTCCAATCAATGTCGTAGCCAGGATAAAGGCTGCGTTTACCGCTAAAACACCATTTGAGATTTTTGTAACAAGGTTTTAAAGGTACTTTTTCAGTTTCTACCACAAATTTACCCGCTGTTCGAAAATTCCACAGAATTGAACGCATGCCTTTTCATAATCCTAGCTACGTGCTACTTAAATCAAGAGTCGATATTGACTCTTTACAAGAGTGTGCAACTGGGTTTGGGTACATTCTGTATAGAAAAGAATGCACCTGTAACGCGTTGCGTTTTAGGCCATCCCGCCTTTATTTAGAGGGAGGTACAACCGGCGCTATGGTACTTTAAGTACGCGGCGTCAAACATGCTTCCATCATAGCTTAATTTAGAGGCATTCATATGATAGCGACCCTCCCTCTAAACAAGGGGGGTCGGCCAAAAATGTAACGCCCGGTGGTACATTTTGTACCACACAAATTTCGGTTGTTGCACACTCTTGTTGGAGTGATCATCCACTCGTGGTTGAATTTATCAAAATAAAAGTAAAACTTATCTTAAGTACACTGAGTTTGTACTGAGGGCAATTTGGAAACGTTTCAGCGTTGCCAGCGATTTTAACTGTAGACAGTAGCCTAACGTTTTGTAGTTTACCAAGTATATATAGAGGTATACATATATAATATATAATATATTTATATATACATATATATAATATATTATATATGTATATATCAAATTTTAGCCAAGAATGTATGATATTACACCGGAAGGGTATAAAAGTAAAATTAAAAACTATTTGGTCAGCTTGCAGCTGGCTACGGTGAGTCAACACAAATTCGGCCAGGCAGATTTATCGTGACTCATTGTATAAAACCTGTAAAAGCCAGTATATACTTTCAAAATTTGGAAATTCAAATCGCGTTGCGTTTGTTTCACAAAATGACAGTTTTGTGAGTTAAGTTTGAATTTGTGTATTTCATTTCCGCAATTTTTGAAAATATGTCGATATATCATAGCGTGCGGTTTTATTTGACAACTATTTTTTTCTAAATACCTAAACATAGTTCAGATCCGGCTGGCACGGCAGTCTTTGCTGACTGCCGTTTCCGGTATCATTCACATGCGGGTTGCATCTTGCGTCCTAGTGAAGGCTTCATTATGGGTCGTATAAATGCACTTGCTTGTAATTAATTTCAGATTAACAACACAAGGATGAGCAAAAATTTAGGCTTAAGCTTAGACAAAGGTAAGCCTTGTTCTAGACCTAAAACGCAAATGTAGGAAAAGTGTGGCAAGGAAGATCCTACGATTCTAAACCAGTAAGTACTGTAGTGACCCAAATAAGGGGGGTAATAAGAGGGGTCTCCATTTTGAGTCCCAATCAATAGGAGTCCGTATCCCTAATAAGAGTCCGTAAGCGGATAGAGTCCCTAAACCCAAATTAGAATCCATAAATGTCAATTAGCCCTAATTGTAGCGCATAAATGACTCCAGGACCAAATAAAGTTGACTTCGAAACTATAAAGTGTACTAAGTTTTGAAAGTACATTCCTAAGTATAACCTTGCATTATCGCTCAAGCTATTGACACAAGACAAATAAACGTTGAATTCAACGGATAGTTACAATACCGGATAAATCACAGTAACGAAGGGCGGCGGAGGTCAGGTTAAAAATAAATAACAGTCTGTAACCCAATAACAGTGGAGTACCCTCTGGAGAGGCCAAATAAATATCAGTCCCCCCTCTTATTCGGGTCCCTACAGTACAGTCGACCAATGTTACTTTCAGGGGCATAACAGTAGATTGAGCGTATTCCTAAGCCTAGGCAGAGCCTAAGCGTTGCAAAAATGTGATTCTTAGCCTAAGCCTAAGCCTAAGCAAAAAATATAATCTAGAATCAAAACCTACTCTTTTATAGACCTACCAGAACCCGGGACGCCCTTTAAAGTAACATGGGGCCGTACAGTCTCACACCTCCTTGCTTAACGCTTCCTGTTTTGTTTCAACACAAGTTTTTATTGACGACCCACAACGAAACTATTCAAAATGATTTTTTGAGTCAAAAATTTCCTTAAAATTTAAAATTTTCATTTCACTTCAGTTTAAACAAGAATGTCACCACATTCCAACCAAATTTGTCTATTATTAATAAACGAAAAAGTGTGTAAAAACAGCAAAATATTTTCGGAATGAATCATTCGTTTCGTCTTTCTTGTACAAATTTTACAAAAAAAGCGTGTCACCTTTTTATTCTTTCGTCTTTTAAACATTACGAACAACACTCATTTATACTGCTGCATTCCATTCATTTTTTAGCAATTTTTCTCATCTCACTTTACTAAACTCTCACAAAACGTTGCGTAATTGCACCCAAATCCGCCCACGCATATATTGCTTTTTTCTCAATTTATTTTCATTCACTAAATTTTTTCATGGATTTTAAGACAATTTCCTTGTATATACATAAATATATATGCAATATATATTGCATATATATTTATGTATATATTATATATATATATAATATTATATATAGTTAGTTTGGTTTGTATTCCAAAAAATTAAAATAGAAATAAACTAAAGAGATGGAATAAGACCCTTAAGAACCACGTTATGGACTCGCAGACTAATTTTGAGTGTATATATTACGAATTCTGCTTACTTACTCTCCGGCAGAATATGAGGTCAAATACTTTGTGTGGAGTCGTTTATTGTAACATTGATTCGGCATTGTTATGCAGGCCCTACATTTTTGAAATTTCAATGCATACTTTGACTAATTTTCGACAGAATATGAATGGAACGTTGACGGCAAAGAATGTGACAATCTTTGAGTTTACTTGGTCATCTTAATTTTTATTATTGCTTTGAAAACTTGTTCAGTAAAAGAAAATGGGGTACTGTAGAGAGTGTCACTGAGGCGCACTATTTAAGACGCTGCATAACAGCAATTTTGTCAAGTATAAAACGTACAGGCTGCAGTATTGTTGCCAAAATTGCTTTAATTGCATTTTTGCTTGCATTTTTGTCAATTTTACTACGTTTTCTATTGGTAAGTCGTTTTTGAATTTTCGTTAGCAAAATAATTTTGTCTTATCTTAATCTATTTTTAGGTTGAAATTCGCTATTTTGATTGCATAAAGTATTGTTTTTCGACTACAGTAGTACTTTTGGCTAATTTTTGACCAAATATTAATAGTTTTCGGTTGGGTGTAGACAAAACCAGCTGAATAGAAGCATCGCAGCTGTTGTGGAGGCGAAGCGGCACGCCTAATGCATTATCTACGCCCAATGACGTCCAGAAAAAGTTTTGACAACACTAATCTATGTTATCAAAATTTTCTTTGCCGTCGCAACAAATAATTACTATAGGGCCGATATTCTCAAATGCATATAGCACCTATCACCAGTTAGTAATAGCTTTTCAAACTAACGCACTGCTGCAATCGCAGGTCTCAAAATATGCACAGAAGTAGAATAAAATCGAACGCAATAAATGTGCTGAATTTCAAACCTTATCATTCACTGGTTCGGTAGTTACCAAGACCTATGACCAACTGGTAATAAATGCGACACACATTTGAGAATACGGGATTAGATTTCAATATGTTACAGTTGCAATATTTTTCGGCAAGGAAAACTTAGAATCGTTGAGAAAGTTATCAAAAGGGTTGGTCTTCCTGTTGTTGGTGCTGTGCATTTGAGTTGACTTGAAAATTTTGCGGCGTTTGAAAACATGCGTTCAATGGAATGCGCAGAATTTTCGATTAATGGGGACTGGTGGTGAAAAACCGAATAAAATCCGTGACACGGTGTAACTATGGAAATCCGTGTCCGGTAAAAATCGACGTCTGTTTCCGGTTCCGTTATGGAAATACTGGAAATTCTGTTAATTTTGTACTCCAAACTAGTTAAAAATCACGTATATGTATAACTCGCCAATGTTCATTACAGACATGCTGCAATTGTTCGATATGAATTAATAATTACAAAATTCGTCCAAAATGTTAAAGTTTCGGTGCGTCCGCTGTTTTTTATTCAAAATTTTGGAAAACCAAGTGGATATATTTGCATGTGTGTATTGTGGTGGCATAAAAATAAAACATCTTTGAAATGCTTATACTTCAATATCCGTTTTGCGTTTTCGTTACTTTTACTTTCGTTTACACCGTGCTACTGTGTTTTGAAATATAAAATCAACGGATAATTAAATAAGACAATAGATTCGTATGCAAGGGGCGACAAGGAGGATATATTTTCCGAGATTTCGACCCAAACAAAGATCAGGGGCGGAACGTTTTTCTGTGAGACAGTAAGAGTAAAAGCTTTAGACTAATTTTTTGCTTGGCTTAGGCTTAGGCTTAGGAATAAACTCATTCTTACGCTTAGGCTTAGGCTTAGGTTTTAGCTTAGTCCTAGGCTTAGGCTTAGGCTTAGGAATATGCTTATAATACTGTTCCGCCCCTGTTCTTTACATTGGCCGTGATTTCTTTAAAGATTCCAAAAAAGGCACTTTTACTGTCTGTAGAATAACTTTAACAGGTCAAAATAATTTTCTCACTGGCTACGCTCGCTCACAAAATACTTTTAAACGAGAAATTTACAGTCCCGCAGAAAAACGTTCCGCTCGTGATCTTCACATTGGCCAATCTTAGTGGCGAACATCGTGGGAATTTTTAATTTCTGCAGTGGTATTTAGTCATCAGCCGTGAAATATTTTCGCGTAGGTGTAGGAGGGGCTCTTCGTAATGGTGGCCTGTGTGTGATATAAATTTCAGGATGCGCAGTTTCTGATGACTCATTCACTGAAGTGACGCAAATGTTTAAATATTTTTTTATTTTTTAAATGTTTTTAATTTTATATACTTTTTTTGTGTGTTTTCTTGTTGTTTCTAATTTTAAAGGATTATAAAAGACGTGTATTAGATTTTCACTTTGAATCTGCAGGCACTGGCGGATCCAGATGGGGGGCGTACGCCCCTTCACGCAAAATTTTTTGTAATAAAATGGCAAGGTCTCTTTACCTTATAATTTTTCCCTTCAGAAAAATGGTTGTAAACAACATAAGGTCCTTTATCTTTTCCGTCAGAAATTTTTTGTGATAACATGATAAGGTCTTTTTACCTTACAATTTTCCCCGTCAGCAAAATTTTTGGCGATAAAGATACTAAGGTCCAGTGGCGGATCCAGGATCTCAAAATGGGGGGGGCAAAATTTCACAGGTAATAAACTTATTTTTGACCCACACACAAACCACGAACTATTGCCATAAAATTGCTATATTATTTTTGTCGAGATGCTGTTGGGGGGGCATGGCCGGGGTGCCCCCCCATGGATCCGCCATTGCTAAGGTCCCCCGTATCTTACAATTTTTCCACCTCACAAAATGTTTTGGTGATAAAACGGTAAGGTCCCGACCTCACAATTTTCGCGTTTCATAACATTTGCCACCTTACTGTCCCGTCAGAAATTCCTGGATCCATCGCTGTCTGCCGGGATTCTGGTGACAGCGTCGCATACGGAAAAACTTGAAACATTGCTTTTTATAAACGAAAATTTGGATAAAGTAAAAAATAATTCAGTATCTCAATGTATTTGTCTTACAAATCAGAGACGTACACACGGGCGTAGCCAGACGGCGTCCGAATTCGGTTGTATAGCCAGGCCCGTAGCCAACTCACCTTACTAGGGGGGCTAAAAAATTTTAGGAGCGGCATTCAAAGGTTTTTAATGAGTTACAAGCAAGGTTGAAAACTTTATGGGAGGGGCAAAATTTTTCCAGGGGCTTCTGAACCGCCGCCCCCGGCCACGGTCTTGCGTAACGCACCTTCAACAGTTTCGAAAAATAAAACAGTATGCATTTGGTGTGGCTCTCCCCAATTCAAAATCCTGGTTATGCCCGTGGACGTCCTACAATGGGAATACGGGATTTATCCTCAACTGAAATTTTTGGGAAAACGAGCAAATGTTCTTTCGCCGAATTTGGAATAACAACATGCTGCATTCTAAACCCCTAGTTACACGTGCTTGTTTTTGCTGCGAGAACTTGCAGCTGCAAATCGACCGCAGTACTTGCATTTTTTCATCAGCCAATGACAAAGCGGTTGCAATAATTTCAGTGAACTGCAATGGTTTTTCACACATGTGAACTCACTTCCTAGCTATAATTTTTAATGAATTATGTGCCTCACAGCAAAAACTTGCACGTGTAAATAAGGATTTAATGTTAAAAACGTTCTCGCAGTAGATCGTTTAGGTTTTAGCTAATTTTGCTTTAATGGATTTTCAGTAGCTATGTTCCAGTCCGTTACAGGTGTCTGGTAGGCTTGGTAATCTGGACTCTGTTAACAAATTAAATGGAAAGCGGATATCGTATATATTCATCTCGACGAGCTGAGTTCAACGGTACCATTTTGATTGCTGTATGGTCAACGGTTCAAAAGTTATAAAACTCGAAATTATAGTGGAAACACGCACAGATTTCATTTGAATGGAAAATATCTGCCTTGCACAAATAAAATGTAAGCTTTACCAGATTTATTCGCTGAACAAAGTTGGTACGCGGTTATGCGTGTTTAAAATGTGCAGAGCCATAACTTTTGAACACAGGGACCACCAGCCCTAAAACGGTATGCTTATACTACTGTTACGGCCCTGTTTTTTACATTGGTCAAATATTGTAACAAATGAATAATACAAATGCAGCTTAACCAGAAGTAAATTGGTTTAGGTTCGCAATAGGTCAGGTGTGCGGAGGTACGGAATCTGGACCCCCCTGGGATTTTGATAAAAATGGTCCATCCTATAGATCTCGACGAGCTGAATTTAACGGTACATTTTTTATGGCTGCATGACCAACGGTTCAAAAGTTACGTCCCTCAAAATTATAGTGCAAACACGCACAGATTAGAGCAGGAAGTATTTGTCATTCACCTATTCGTAAAATAGAACCTTAACCAGGTTTATGCCTTACACAAATTTGATTTTTGTGTGTACATGTTTTATATGGTAAAAAGTTAAAAGGTATAGGGGAGACCTGATTCAACTGTAAGAGCTGAGGTCAATTTGAAAATTACAAGTTTAGCACTTTTTTCATCGTTTGTTATCAACTTTGTTAAGCTGTCTTTTGTTTTGAATGAAGTTCGCCTCTTTAATACAAGCTTGGGAGCTGTTCGCTGAGCTCGACGCTTATTTAATATGTATATTTTCAGCCTTTAATCGTATTTTAAATGTTTGTATATATCATAAAATTACTAAATTAATATAAATCACAGTTGATGAAAAGCTGAAAATATTCGCTCAGCAGTGGACGTGAATTCAACTGCTGGGTTGAAATGATTGGCTGTTGCTGCAATTGTAACCCGTTTGGATGAAACCAATCGTTGGGATTTCGTGACGTCTTTTAAGCCAATGAGTTTTGTACTTCGCAGGTGTGGAATGAGTTAAACCAGGTGTTTTATTAAAACACTTATATTCTTCACCTGTCCAAGTATCGAATATTTTGGCTGTTGTCAGCGGTTTTGATCAATATTTGGTGTGCAACGTTATTTCCAGGTTCATTTGACAGTTGGGGGTATTGGTTTCTGGCAAACCAACAACCGTTGCCAGTTGAGGATAATGATTTCTGGCAAACCAACAACTGTGATAAACGCGGTAAGTTGATTTTGTGCGCAAAATGACTTTAAAAGCCCACGCTTTACCAAACAATCTACAGTAATCTGACGGAGTTTCAGAGGTAAATTGCAATTAATTTTGTAGAATCACGGAACATTTCGGGAACAAAAATGATGATGCTTGGTACGTTATACAGTTGAGGGTATTGGTTTCTGGCAAACCAACAACCGTGATAAAAACGGTAAGTTTATCAATGCACAAAATGACCTTAAAAGCCCACGCTTTACCAAACAATCTACAGTAATCTGACGGAGTTTCAGATGTAAATTGCAATTAATTTTCTTGGACCACGAACTATTTTTGAACAAAAAGAATGATGCTTAGACGTTTTCGGGTTTGCAACAACAGCTACCCTGCTATAATTGATTATTTGGTAAATAAGCTCACTGAAACCGACACCTGCACAACTCTGAACAAAATCTGCAAGCTTTAATTAAGTCTAAGACTTACCATGCATAATATATCTCTAATAATTATAAAACTGCCTTATATATAAATACATAAATATGTACGGATAGGCGTATGCCCAGGGGCTTTGGGGGGTGTCCGACCCCCAGTTTTTAAGAAGGAAAGGTTGCAACCATTACGTGGACCCCCTTTTTTGGATTGAAAAGTTATTTTTTACAACTTTGAATTTTGTGTAGTCCCAATTCCAACGAATTTTGTTGAAATCTGTTGAATTTTGTGCTAATAGAAATGAGAAATTTTACCAGTGTAGGGATCATATGGGCACACGCCGACGTAGACGTCTTCATTTCACCCTGGCCCGTCTGCCATGTGCCCCCGGGGATCTGACCTAAGTCATTGAACAAAAAAATGCTAATTTTCAAATAGGTTTAATAGTAAAAGTTGGTTGAGATTGATTGCAGTGGTACGTTAAGTTTGCCAAGAACCGCTGATACCTTAACATACAAAGGTGTACAGTATTTATGTTTTTTGAATGATACAAAATGTACGAGCTGGCGTTGCATGCATATATCAGTATTTATTTATTTATTTATTTTATTTATTTATTTATTTGTTGATTTATTTATTTATTTATTTTATTTTATTTTATTTTATTTATTTATTTATTTATTTATCTATTTCTTTATTTATTTATTTATTTATTTTTCGGCATCTATGCCGTATACACGGGCCCGAAAATGTACAAAAACGTAAATACTATACAAATAAGTCAAGATGCACACTATCAACAGGAGGCGTTCCAAGTTCGCTCCGCGAGTCGTCCCAATAATAATACGGGGGTCCCGGCGAATAGCATCCGTGAAATTTAGGGGATGGAACTGACGATAGCAGTGAATATTGAATATAAAATTGGCAGCGTTCATTTGCGATCCCTGACCTGAAAATGGTTAATCAAATGCAGATAGGAAATGATCGAAAAGTGAATTTATTTTGGATTCTTGTTTACTTTAGGCCAACTAATGGTACGTGGGCAGAAGGCAAACGTCTGTTCGCGCTTGAATTGCGTCATACTGGCCACATGCTACCGGATGACGCCGGGTGCCAGCGCGCGGCACGGAAATTTTTTACTAAAATTTCCACCAGTTTGCCAGTGGCGTACGGCAGCGTTCGGCACAGTAGAGTGTAGCGCAACCCTTCCTTACAGTTTAAATAATTCCCAAATTCCAGAATAAACCCACGTTATTTTGCCGTTTGGGTTCGCAATCACAGTAGTAAACTTTAAGGTTACAGTTGAAACTTTGGCAATCATGTCAGTCACACGTTACCGTACGTTCGGCCTTTAAGGCTACGGTTGGTACTTGGCAATAAAATACCTTGACACTCCCAAAACGGACTACTACACGTTTAACCATAACTGTGATCATCGCAGTGATTATTTAATTTATAATAATTTTCAAATGTTCTATTTTAAACTTACCCTGCACGGATTATATCATTAGTCGGATTGACCATGTAGCATCGTGCTACCTGAAATATTTTCATAAGCTTAACTGATTATGAATATATTTTGAACGTTAGTCAATTTCTGTGACTTTAACGCTAACAGAAACTGGCTAAGTCAATTTCTGTGACTTTAACGCCAACATAAACTGGTTAATTTACCGTACAGTTTAGTAGCAATTGACAATCTTAATAGCGGTATAAAACTCGTAGCCTAATCATATTTTTACGCTTAATTTCAGCGTTAAAATTAATCATAAAACTAAGCAAAAAATTAGTCTAAAGCTTTTATACTCTATTGCAGTTGTGCGGCAAAACGCTACCCGGCTAAAAGTAACATTAATCGCCTAGTTATTAATTTGAGGCAAGTAAAGTCTAACATTTTAAGTGACCCGGAAAAACCTTTAATTTCAAGAGACTAAACTTTATAATGGTTTCAAAATATTTTTTAGGCAAGCACCCAGCGACAAGCTTATAACCCGTTGAGAGCTTATTCGAGAGTATAGAATTTAAAAATTTTGCACACCCTCGGCGGGAACGATTTGTCTCAAAGCATGCATTATAAAGTGGTCCCATTTCAGAACACAAACCCAGTATCCTCTCGTTCTTTGAAAAATCCTAGATCCGAAAATGATGATATGACTTGTACCTTTCCAGCCAGTGAATAGAGAGGTTCAAAATTCAGCACATTTTTCGCATTTGTTATGCGCTATTTCTGCGCTAATTTTAAGATTCGGAATTGAAGGAGTTGTAACAACCTATACGCATTTGAGAATATGGGTCCCATAAAGCTTGGAGAATTGACCATTGAATGGTCAAATACTTACCAAGTAATCACCGTGTTGTATTCTCAGATTTTTATTCTTCACTGGATAGAATTGCTATAATTGATGGAACAAAAAACAAACCAACATTTTGCCCACATTCATAAGCACTCGGGTTAGTTTTTTCCAGAAACGTTCAAAAACTGCTGCGCAAGAATGTTTTATTTCAAAATTGTGGCATATATGTCGCAACCCAAGTCGTAATTTTGCCCAATTCCGAATTGGGCTAGCCAAAGGTGGAATTACGTCTGTCCAAGCTGCACGTTTTCTGATTGGTTACTTCATAGTCGCAATGCAACAGCCTGATTGTTGTGTTTGCTGTATAGAACAAAGTGTTTATCCCAATTCTGAATTAGACTGAATACGGCGGTTTGGGCTACGACATAAATGCCTATAATTTCGGAAATCGTTTCGGTCAAACATTCTATTTAAAGCCTAAATTTAATTGCCACTCCAAGAAACCTTACTTCCCACATTTTTCACGGGTTGAAGCTGTGCTAATCCCGTACCCATAAGCTACAAGCCATACGTAAACAATGAATACTATATAGTTTCAATCTCACTGATATGCGCTGGGTAATATTGGGACTATTAATGTATAGTTAAAAGTCGACAATTGTCTGTGTTTAAACATTTAAGCTTAAGTTCAGACCTAACAAAGCTGAAGAATAAATAACATCTGAGCACTAAATGCCGGAACTTAATAATTAACCAAACTTCTATCGTTCAACTATTTTAGTATCTCATTGGGCAGAATGTTTACAACCGAGGGCCAATCGGTGGCAAATGAATTACTTTATACGCGAAAGGTTTTCCAATTAGCAAATTAACGTTTTCTAAGGCTGGATAAATCCACCAATCAGCTGGCGAAACTGTCCCGTAGCCTGTTTAAGTGCTATTTCCGAGATTTTGATTGGCTGGTTTAAAAATACAAGACCAAACTATGGAACGAATCAACTATACGTTTAGCATGAATTAGACTCAGGACATGCATTGCGCTTACTTGTGGCAGGGCTGGGCTTTGCTTTCCAATCAGATGCCATGTTCGGTTTCGGACCACGTATCCGCTCACTATTCTGCCTTTAATGACAACACAAAAACATTTTAAGATTGATACTTTGGCCCATGTAAGAACATGGCAGAAACAGTAGTATAAGCGTATTCCTAAGCCTAAGCCTAAGCCTAATCGTAAGCATGAGCTAACATCCTACAAACTATAAAATCTTAATCATTTTGCGTGTTCCCTGATTACCACTGCTCGTGTAAGTTCTGGCTAATTAATAGCAGGGGAGTAACAGCCAGAAGATTGGACCAGAAACCGAAAATTATTATGATCGCAAAAAAGGTACTACTTACCTAAACCACGACTGTGAACACTGAACGCAACCGGTGTCACTGGGTTTTCGATGTCTACACTGCATTTGATATCAAATGTATCTAAAAAATCGACCCATGTAAAGATCTGGTGCGAAACGGTTTTCTGCGAGACTGCAATAGAGTAAAGCTTAAGCTTTAGATTATATTTTTACACAGGCTTAGGCTTTTGGTGTAGTTGAAACTACATGTTAACGTGTGAGCACTAGAGAAATTTTTACTGTTTAATGGTCCAAAACGTTTAATACCTTAACGTTTCTGAGTTTGGGCCCATGTAAAGATCAGGGGCGGTAAGTTTTTCTGTGGGACTGCAATCGAGTAAGCTTAAGCTTTACACTAATTTTTTTGCTTGGCTTAGGCTTAGGCTTAGGCTTAGGAATATGCTCATTCTTACGCTTAGGCTTAGGCTTAGACTTAGGCTTAGGCTTAGGAATATGCTTATAATACTGTTCCGCCCCGGTTCTTTACATTGGCCGTGAGTTTGTTATTTTTGTACTTCTGAAGAAAAAATTAGTGTTTGAAAAACTTTTGCTAAGGTGTTCAGGATACGACATATTTAATTTAGTACAACTGAACTCAAAGAATTGAACTCACCTGCTGATTGGTTCAGTATCCTTCCACCAGACTGAAGTAGTATCATTCCTGCTTGCCGTTTCATACTAAAACAAAAATTGAAGCTGTAAAATTAAACGATAACAATTCGGCAGGCGATATTCCAGTCGGTGAAACCACGAGTGCATAATACAAGAGTGTGCAACTCTTGGTGCTCCGCATGGTACAAAATGTACCACCGGGTGTTGCGTTTTTGGCCGACCCCGCCTCCTTGCTCGAGGGGGGATCGCTATCACATGAATACCATAAATTAAATTATATGGGGAGCATGTTTGATGCCGCATAAATAAAGTGTCATGGTTCGCACCGGTAGTACCATCTCTAAGTAAACCGGGGTATGGCAAAAACGCATACCGGTTACATTTTTTCTACACAGAATGTACCCAGTTGCATACTCTTGTTGAAGTATGCATCATCCACTCTTGGTGAAACTGATTTCAACCACACTGACATGGATTTGAAGATAAACATATGTCAAACTTACGGTTTTGACGTTAAAGTGATTTGAACCGAAGGATTT